>CAUYRT010100738.1:0-36191 GCA_963574885.1 Lepilemur ruficaudatus | reverse complement strand
AAATCAGGAAAGCCTTGTGACTGGAAACTAAAAGAATGTTTGAATTTTTTTTTTAAAGATTTTCTAATGTCTAGAAAAGGCAAATCTATAGAAACAGGGAGCAGATTAGTGGGTCTTTGTATTTGGGGATGGGAATTAGGGGTCTCAATAGGGGGAAGGAAATGTTCTTAAACTGATTTGTGTGAATAGCTGTACAACTTGGTAAATTTACTAATAATCATTTAATTGTACACTTAAAATGGAGTAATTGCATGGTATATAAATTATACTTCAATAAAGTTGTTTAAAAAAAACACAAGATTTGACTTGAACTTTGTGTCAAAGCATATGTAAGCATCATAAAAATTCAATAATGTTTATTTTATTAGGAAATCCCAGAATATCCTCAGGAGTCATTAGAACCAATCTGGAGTTTAGGGTTCAGAAATGAAGCAACACAGCCATTTGGTGTGATGCTGCTAGTAACAGGAATAGCACTAATGGCTTACGTCATCTTCCACCAGAAGAGATTGGGCTACATTAGAACTGTCTCAGTTTGGGCATGTGAGATTCAGAAAGCCATTAGACTCTTTTCATTCTAAGATAATAGAACTAAAAGTCAGGGAAGCTTGGTTTTAGTCTGGCTTCTGCCATGAGCTACTTTTAAAACATTATAAATCGATTTATTAATTTATTCAAAAGTAATTTATGGAGCACCAACTGTGCATCACCATGTCACTGTCTAGACACTGTGCATTACTGGAGATAGAGGCAAACAAAAAGTACAGGTTCCCTGCCCTCAGGAGCCTTACAATGAAGCAGAGATGACAATTATTAAATATTATCACATACTGTGCAATGAATACTATAAACAAAAAATTACAGTCATTTAGGGATTCTAACAAGGAAACTGTTGAGTTAGGGAAGGTCTCTCTGAAAAAGTGACATTTAAATCAGTAGGTCTAAATTTTGCACATTAGAATCACCTTGGGAGCTTTAAAAACTGTATGAGTGAGTGGTGCTACACCAGATGAAAGGAACTGAATCTGAGGATGGGGTCTAGGTAATAGTATTTCTTAATATTTCTCCCAAGCAATTACAATTTGTGGCCAGCATTGAGGGCTACTATTTTAGCTGATATCAGAAGGCAGGAAGAAGCTGAGCAGAAAGTGAAGTTTTCAAGACAGAAAGAACGACCACTGCCAAAGCACCAGAAAGAACCTGCCACGTTTAGGAATCAAAAGAAGGCAGTAAGAAATGGATTAGGCAGGGACACTGGATCTGGGTTCCTAGGTAAGCAATTTGAAGGATTTGGAATTTTATCCTAAGTACAATGAAAACCTATTAAACATTTGGCAGGAAACTGGCATGAAAAGTTTTTAAAAACCACAGTAGTTCCTCTCTAGAAAAAGTACTGGAAGGGTCTAAACAGGGACTAGGGAGTAAGGAGGTGAGAGAGGATGCGGTGGCTTGCACTGGGCTTGTAGTCGTAGCCATGGAGAGAGAAGTACTTTGAGCTATTTCGGAAGTAGAGCTGATGTTTTGCTGCATTAAATAAAGGAGAGTGAGTGAGAAGTGTGAGAGAAGATTCCCAGGTTTACGGTTTGAACAGCTGAGCAAAAGGATGCACATTTGCTGAGATATTTAACACTGGGGGAGAAGAGGATGAGGGGTTGGTTTGTACCTGTAAATTTGAGATACCTATGAAACACTGAAGTGGAGGTGTCAAGTAGGCAGTTGGATATATGAGTCTTAGGAAAATGTCTAGATATACCAATTTAGAAGTCAGAAGAATATAGACAGTTATCTGAAGTCATGTATGGTATAAAAGCCTAGAGAGAGCATAAAATAACGAGACCAAGGTAGTTCCAGTCTCAGTTTTATTATTGTTAAATGAAAAGATTAAGACTGGGTGAGGTGACTCAGGCCTGTAATCCTAGCACTGTGGGAGGCTGAGGCAGGAGGATCACTGGAGGTCAGGAATTTGAAATCAGCCTGAGCAAGAGTGAGACCCCATCTCTACTAAAACAATTAGCCAGGTGTGGCAGTGGGCACCTGTGAGTACCAGCTACTCAGGAGTCTGGGGCAGGAGAATCACTGAGCATGAGAGTTTGGGGTTGCTGTGAGCTAGGTTGACACCACAGCACTCTAATCCAGGTGGCAGAGCAAGATTCCGTCTCAAAAAAAAAAAAAAAAAAAAGAAAAAAAGAAAGAAAGGATTAAATATGACCAGTGGTTCTCAAACTTCAGTGTGCCTCAGAACAATCCACAGAGTTTGAAAAACATTTATCACTGGGCCCTGCCTCCTAAATCTTCTCATTTTGTGGCTCCGGGATGAGGCCTGTGAATTTGCATTTCTAACAAATTTCCCAGGTGACACTAATGATGACAGGGCCATGCTTGAGCACTAGATGATCTAAGATTTCTCATCCTTCTCAAATATTCTGTGGTAACAGTACTGTGCCATCTTCAAAAATCCACAAGATATCTAAATGCCAGATAGAGATTTTATTATTGCAAGATGAAAAGATTTTAAAACAAAAGAATACAGGTATGATCATAGGAAAGGTTAAAAGGTGTTTTATGCCTTCATAATTTGTTTTTTAAATGTTGGACAAATAGAACAGTTGACCATTATTTATTGAGCATCTTCTTCATACAAAGCATTTTATGGCAAGAGAAATCTGTAACTCTCTCAAAGAAAGGTGTATATATTCCTGTTGATGTTGTAGTTGTTTTTGAATAACCTGATGAAATTTAGAGATTTCAATTCTTTATGCATCATTCTTTCATACATAGTCAAAGGAGCCTTGACGTATAACAATAAGGAACATGAGCAATCCAGACCACATGCAGGCATTTTGCATCTTGTGTGCACACACGCACACACACATGTACATAGGATCAGTTAAGACTGTGAGAATATTGTTTAACAGCACTCATTACTTCATCTCATTCAGGCTTGACATTAAAAAGATAAATAGCTCATTATTTAAAGGAAGGTTCAGAGTACATCACTTTTATTAGTTACTGGGAACTAAAATTTTGGGAGAAAAAATCCCTTGCTAATCTTCTCCACTGCCACATCATCAATGTTGGATTTTTTTGTAGAATTGTCAAGGTATATAAATTGTTCAACTTCAACTTACTTCTTCTGTGGATAGCTCATGGATAAGTAAAGCTGATGCTTCAAAAAGGAGACAGCTGAACAAACTTTCCAACCCACTCAAGAGAACTATATCCAGTGTTCCAATTTCTAAAGCAGTGTAGACTCCTCCTCCAAAATCCTAGTTTTCTAACAGGTTGTGTTTGTGGTCAAGAGTAGTACGAAAAAGGTGGCTGAATGAGGTGAGGAGCTCATTCTGTGAAAAATTAAATAAATCAAGGCCTTTTAGAAACTTTAAAAAGTAAATATCAACTCCCCCGCTTTGGATAAGGCATTTGCTGTGATCTTAAAATGTCACCATATAAAAGTTTCAGGCTACCAAGAGATAAAAAATAAAGAATTTTTTCCTATTCCATTTTCCCCTATGCAAAACACGCAAATGACATTTGCATTGCTTCCAGTCCTCCACTGAAGAAGGCCTTACTTCAAATAGCTAAAGTCTAGGATCCCTCAGTTGTTAAACCTGCTTGGGCAAAATGTCATACTCCACAGACAAGCTCCTGTGCATGAAGTACAAGTGTTTCAAAGAGTTTTCTTACCTCCCAGTGACAGAAGCCATGAATTTTAGGTAATATCCAGCCACAACTCTTACCTTATTTAAGGTGGGTTCATTGTCACATCCAAATACAATTCCTAACCTCAGTTAGCATCTCTCTGTTCTCTAGTAGAAATATTAAGCTGTAAGTAAGCAGATTTCTAGACAATGAATGTCTTCTCATGAGAGTTACGCAAACATTACACATCCTCTTCCCTTGATGAATAACAAGGGAAGGGGCATAAAATCCTGTTGTAACTTAATGTTTCATAATCTATTTGTTGCCTATGAAAAAGAAAAAAAGTATTACTTTTTTATGGGTCTTCAGTATATTAATTTTAATTATGGAATCTTCAGTCCCATAAAGGGGAATTTGACTGAGGTCTGCTATCACACAAGATTCAGTGGTTGACAAAGGTATTGAAACATAATTAGCAGAATTTTCAGAACAAAAATAATGGAATGTAGCCTAGGTACAAGAACTTGTATATATGTAATACGTAAATGGAAGTAAACGATATTTTTTGAAACTCCTATAGATGGATGTGTTAGTGTGAGTCCTCTGAGAAACGGATGTTAAGACAGGGTTAGATATGCAAGAGATTTATTGGGAGTATAGATGTAAGAATTCCCATTTTTCTTTATGTACCTAATCTATTCTAGCCCCACTCCTAATTCTTTTATAGTAATGTTCTTTCCAATAATTACATTTCAGTTGGAAAGAGCATTGTTTTAGCTGCATTAATGATAATACAACCAATATTCACTGAGGTTTTTATCGAGTTTCTGGCACCACTATGCTATATATTTTACATGTACTATAACATTTAATTCTCACAACAAACCTATATGACATTATTATCCTCATTTAACAGGTGAAAGAAATTGATTTAAACAATTTACCCAAAGGTTACAGCTAATAAATGTTAGGGCTGAGATTTTAGTCTAGATCGTCTGTTACTATAGCCCCTTCTCTTAAACTGAATTGTCTCCTTAAACAAATGAAAAAATCAGTAAATCTATAAACAAGCTGTTTAGACATCTACTGCATTCTAGGAGCTGTGGAGGACACTAAAGGACAAGGATCCCTGGTTTCTATGACCTTACAAAGTAAGGGTGCAATAGGGAGGACAAATCTTTTACAGACGAGCCGTATAAGAGACTATATATAATTAAGCGCTAAATCAAATGGCTCATTCTGGAACTACTGTGGGAAAAGGAAAAAATTATTAAACAAGTACTGAAGTGAGGCAGAGCAGAATTCCTAATCAGATGGGATCAAAACTACTCTGTGGATCATGCACAGAGTTCAAAATGGCAGAGAACAGATTGGAAGGCCTTAGAGCCCAGGAAAATAACAGGAAACAAAAGTTAGGGGCAGAAATAAGGGACATATTTGCAAGATTTAAGGGATTGCAGTCACAAGGCAGGCAGCATATCTATCCAGTTACAGTGGGAGGTTTGTTTTTCAAAATCGGGTGATTCATAAATGTTTGCTGAATTAGTAAACCATTAACTAAGTAGATGAGTAAATGACGACCATATTTCCAAAAATTATAAAAGGACAAATTGATAAGATTAAGTTCTCTCTTTAAATTTAATTTCTGCTGTCTTTTTTTTTCCTGTCTTCAAGTTTAATGATAAAATGTAGTTTAAAAAGTTAAAACAGAAAATGTAATCTCTGGAGTACACCTACTTTGACTGGGTTCACTTCAAAACACAACCCTAAAAATCACACATTTAGAACTCTAAAAGAAAACGCTACTTTAATATCAATTTCCCTGATTTCAAATACTCTGTGACTTTAATGAGAAAAAAGTCATTAATACTATCCCTTATTGAAGCTGAATCGTAAAAAGAAAAATTCTCTCAAGGGATGGGCAACATCAGGGAAGTATGAAAAGCATTATAAGGGAACAAAATGAATTACACGTTTTTAATGAGAAAAAGAAACCTAAATACCTACATGTTTTCTTTTAAATAAATGGAGAAACATTTCCCATATATATGTGGGAAGTTAATGGTAACTTGATAGGTCAATTTAAAATATCTAATGTGAAGCATTGTTCCAAACTGGAAGGAATTTGGGTCAGAGAATACACAGTCTCTCTCTTTATCAAGCATAGATCATGCAATGACAGCCCGTGTGGGCCAGCAGCGTCTTCAGAATCTCGAGGCTGTATAGGAAGGTCAACATGTGGCACAGCATTCTTTGTTTCCTCTCTAATCAAGCTTAGAATGTTTTGCACATAACAATGTGAGGGAAAAAAATTAAAGATGACCTTTGCCATGAGGGAAAAACTCCCTTGGCTTTGTTGAAAACATCACTGCTATTCACTTTACACTATTCATTTGGCCAAACCCCTACAAATGAAACAGGAAGCAAAAATGGAAAAGGTGAAAAGAAAATGCAAACCTGGGACATCAACTCTGGTACGGCATTATCAGTAAAGATTCTCATGACAACATGAAATAGGAATTCCCAATTAAAATGTTAAAAAAAAAAACTAAAGCAATTCAGTGGCTACATAAATTATATTTTCTTAACCAGAGCAACACCAAAGGCTGTTTGGATTGATAGTAAGACTGATTTAGGATGATGTTTCCCAAAGTGTGTTAAATGAAACATTAGTTCCATGGGATGCTCACATCATAGGAAGAAATGGTCCTATGATTAAAGGGTAGGTGAAACAAAATGTCTTTACAAACTGCCTTCTCTGACTCCTTCATATGACGATGTGCATTGTTAATATCAAGGGGAGATAGTATGTGGCATTTTCCCAATTTGCTTGTCTATAGAACCTATTTTTAATGGAGCACAAGATAAACTTCTATATATTTTGCTTTAGCCATTTTTTTTTAGAAGGAGGAGAAGAAAAACATGAAACCACTTAAGATGAGGCAACTCATTTTAAATCCACCCAAATAATTTTGGATTTTTTAAAAAATTTAAACTGAACCTAAAAAATTTTCCAGTACCAAAGTACATTTGAGTTTGGCAAAAAGATGATTTTTTTTAAGGTACTACGTTTTTCTCGCTTCCGTTTTCAGTTTCGCAAAAACATTCTGCAAGTAGAAAAATATTTTTCTGAAAGTAGAATTTTGGGTGAAAGTTAAAACATTAAATAACTTAAAGTGACATATTTTTAGGTTAAATTCTTCACAAGAAAAATGCATAAAATACAAAAATGCACCAAAGAACATGAACAAATCAGAAATTGAAAAAAACCTGGATATTATACCATGCTTAAACTTACACTAGGATCCCAGATAAAAGCAATCATTTAAAACCAAAAAAAATTATAATTGTTTTCCATTAATTTTTAAGGAAAAGAAATTAAAACTGTACTTGATTATAATCCGGTCACAGATATTTACTATCCTTTGAAAACACTGTTGGGACTCAGAAAACAATACCTCAAAATGAAGTCCTCAGAAGCAAAAGTTTTTCTCTGACCTCCTCCTGCCCTCCTGTCTCTCAGTCCCATTCTTCCCCAAGGCTAGCCATAGAAACGAGAATTTCTCTTCCCCAAAGTGGATCATAGAAACCAGAATCCCTTTTACCCAAAGCCATCTCCATAAAACCTAAAATTATTCTGTGCAAATCTGACCGACCTTGTTTGACTGTAGGTCATAAGACCTCCATTCCAGATAGGGCCCTGCCCACTCCCGTAAGAAAGGAATGCATGTTCAGAGGCCAAGAAGAATTTAGATAAACAGGCCTTGCTGGGTTTCCTAAATCGGTCTGTTAGCATTACATCATACTCTTTTTGTTCAATCATATCTATACACAGCTGTCCATACTCTGTTAAACCCAAGCATAAAAATTGACAATTCCCCCTGTATCTTTGCATCTTCATCCTGAAGGCTCCCATGTATACATATTAAATAAATCTGTTTGCTTTTTCTCCTATTAATAAATCTGCTTCGTGTTAGTGATTTTTCAGTGAACCTTTACAGGTCCAAGAGCCTTGGTGCCTAAGATGATAACCTCAAAGTTTGAAGTATCATGTTTTTTATAAAATAAGATAAAAATGTGTACTGTATGTATACTGTAGGGACCAAGGCCCTTGGCCTCCTACAGTGAAAAACCACTGACATGAGGCAAACTGATTAATAAAAGGCATACAAATTTATTTAATGTGGTATTTATTTAATACCATACTCCCAATGAAGTACAGGAGCTTATAAAAATGGGGCTTGGATTGCAGCAAAACAGGTTCTAGTGACAGGACAGGTTATGGGAGGGAGAATGGAAGAGGCTGGGCTAGCAAAGTTGGTCTTGTTATGTAGTCAGCGGCCCCCAACCTTTTGGCAACAGGGACCGTTTTCATGGAGATAATTTGTACACAGACTGGTAGGGTGGGGGGCGTGGGGGATAGGGGCAGTATGGGTTTGGGATGATTCAAGCACATTACATCTATTGTGTACTTTATTTCTATTATTATTACACTGTAATATATAATGAAATAATTATACAACTCACCATAGGTTGGGGACCCCTGATGTAGATAAAACCTCACAGGTAGTAGCTCTCAGAGACAATAGATGGTAAATGTTTCTTTTCAGACTTTTAAAGGTGTCTGACTCTCAGTTAATCTTTCCTAAGTGGGGCAAGGGAAGGCCTGGCTGCATCTGTGCAGATCCTTACACGTGCAAATCTCCTCTCCCACCCCTCAAAACAGCTTTGCAGCATTGCTTCTGTCTTCTGGACCTGTGACCACCATCTCAAAATATGTCAAAGAAATATATTTTGGGGTAAAATATGATATCTGTTAGTGCATATTATTTTGAAAAAAAATTCATTTTTTATACCTTTATAATTTTTAATTACATCAGAAAATGTTCATGAAGGTTTATCTCTTTAATACAATACTGAATATTTTACAATAATATTCAAACATAAAGAATCAATTGCCATTTAAAAAATAATAATTTCCCCAAAATGACTTTCAAGATCATATGAGGGAACTGACCTACTTGGAAATAGCTGAAAGAAGGATTTTATAGAGAACTAGATGGAAGAAGAAGATATTATGTGAACAGCATAAGAGAATCATAGAAGTAAGATGTATCTGTGAAGCGAGGAAGACAGTAGCTAGGGTCTTTAGTGTTCTGTGGCTTGCAAGCAGCAGTATAAAATATAAAGATACCCTCTGGTTTGGGACATGAAACTATAGACAAAGTGTTCCTTATGTCAACTTCAATCAAATTCAGAATACAGTATGTCCCTGATTTCTTTTTCTAGATCTTCATTAGTATTCAACAAATAAGTATTTGTTTTGCAAAGCACAATCCTTTAAAAAAGAGTACAAAAGGAAGCATGAAAAATGTTATGGAAGAAAATCTTTTCTTATTTTCTTGCATAAATACCCAAGAGGAAAAAAATAGCTCGATAAATTTCCAAATGTTTGTATCTAAAGAGTTTTACAACGGAAGGAAGATGAAAAGTTATTCTAAATATTCACATGAAAATCTCATATTAAATACCCAAATCTCACCCTGATTCCCCCTACCCCTGTTTATAGTCATATATTGAATTAGATGATGTCTTTTTTTTTTTTTACTTTTTTTCCAAATAAAATATACTGACATTATATTTAGCTAACATCATACTCACTTATGCATTAGGACACTGATTAATTTAGGATGTCCTTAGCTTTAAGGAACAAAAATCCTGTCTCAAACTAATTTAACTATGACAACATTTATTATCTCTCATAACAAGAGTTCTAGAGGTGGGAGGTTTAAGAACTGGTTGAATTAACGGATCAATGATAACCTGGGAGCCCAGGTCTTCTCTTCTCAGCTCAGCCATCCTCAGCATAGGCACCATCCATACTGCGGTGTGGCCACCACAGTTGCAGGAAACAAAGTCCAGAGATATTATTTCCTCTGGTGGAATTTTTTTAGGCATAAGGAAAACTCTTTCCAGACACTCCTTAAAAAATTATTCTTATATTTCACTGGCTAATATGGATTCATGAACCCATTCCTCACAAATTCATTCACTAGTGAAGGAAATAGAAATATTTTACCTCAAAATTTATTTGTTTGACATACTTTCCTGGGTGTCAGAAAGCCAGCAGACAGAAGTGGCCCTGCAAAGCTATGCTCTGTGGGGGAAATCTGCATCCGTAGAGAAAATCTACATTGATGTAGCCAGGCCTTCCCTTGTCCAGATCTAGGAAAGAGTAACTAACTGAGAATCTGACACCTTAAAGAGCTGAAAGACATGTTTACCATCTGTTCTCTCTGAGGGGTACCTGTGAGGTTTCACCTATATAGCAAAACCATCTTTGCTAGCCAAGCTTCTTCTTCTCTCCCTCCCATAACCTGTCTTATTACAACCTGATTTACCACCGTGTGTTTTTTTTTTTGGCCATGCTGTGAGGTCTCATTCTTTTTGGAACCTCAAGGTGGTATGTGAGCTTCTGCAATCCACTGGGAGGCTGGGAAATCACTCTGTGGTTCTCTCCCTATACACACACATCAGTAAATTATATATCTTTTCTCCAATTAATCTGCTTTTGGTGAGTTGATTTTTCAGAGAATCTTTTGAGGGCACAGGGGACGTTTTCCTTTTGCCCCCTACACTAGCATAACCCTTAACATCAGGAATCCACTACAGAAAATGAAGGTGTAACCAGCTTTTTCATGGGCTGGTTTAGGAAAAGGTAAATATGTGGGAAGAATTTTTTAAAAGATTCTCTTAAGAAGAAGCAAAATGAAAATGAAAGCTAGATAGACACCAACGGTGCCCTTCACATATATACATGCTCTCTATATTTTGAAGACAAAAGATACAGAATACTTCTGGAGCTTACATAGTAACACCAAAGAAAGATTAATTTAAATTGAAAATACGAATAAACAGCCCATATTTGCATAATTTTCCTCTTCTGAGAAAGCTGATAAACTCCTAAGAGCTCAGTTTCTGGGAATCACATTTCTTAAACATTTACTTGGGCATCCTGTTTTTTTCTTGCAAGTAGCCTGTCTATACAGATCATTGCAATAACTCACTTAAGAATAATGGCAATACTCTCAGGCAGTTAATCTCATCAGCTTCTCAAAGAAAGAGAAATTGTGACATAGTGATGTTGGTGGCTCCTGGAGGTCTGCCCTGGCACTGTGTCCCCTGCATGCTCATGAGAATCCTCACCAGTTGTGATCATCCAGTGTCTCATGCTTGTCTTGACTACTAGTTGTTTACTGTTATTAACAATCCCTGTTAAAGTGGTCATGGATAATTAATGTTTCAGTGAGTGAACTCCGTGTAAGGGAGTGAGATTTAAAAGATAACCTCCTCCACAATAGTCTCTTTAAAAAGACGGAGGTAAATTATCTTTCATTTTCACACAGCATGAGTCTAGACTGTCCACTAAGATTTGATGGGATCAGAAGTGACACCAAATAGTAATGACATACTATTACTAGGACATGAAGAGAATATCATTCAATCTGCCCAAGAAATAAGGAGACAGTATTCACAGGTCTCTGCCTGCTTCATTCTTTTGTTTCACCCCAGCCTCAACGCTGATGGGAGGGTGTCTCTAAACTCAATAACTCACAGAAGCTCTTCTGAGAGCCAAAGTGGTGTTTTTGTCTGGTAGGTTCCCCATTCTGAAAAATACAAGGATCAACGTGACATAGGGCCTGCCAGCTAGAGCACAGGGCATTGGAACAGGACTAAGTAGAGACAAAAGAGTAGATGTGAGGAAAGAAATCAAATGGAAGGGGACTTCTCATAGCTACGAAGAGTTTGTGCAGCACTGTGAAATAAATATTTAAGATAAAGAGTAAAGAAAGAATTGTGCCTTGCTTTGTATCCCTGGTCAGTCATAAATAAGAGTCAATTCTTTCCAATGATGGATCATCTATGAGCCTCTGCAGGGCAAGACAACAAGGGTGCACATGTCATAGAGAGATTTCCCTCAGGTTTCAAGTTCCAGCTACACCCAAAGTTCAATTCTGCCTCCAGGATCAGGGATAGCACTGGCAGCTGGCTTCCCCTTCACACCTCAGAGAACAAGTCACCCTTTTGCAACCTCCTTGGTCCAAATAGAGAATAATGTTTACTATATTACCTAAGAGGCAAAAAAGCAAACCAAAGCTAGGTATCCCCACAGGCAACCCTACAGCTCACCTTGGTTCCAGAACATTGGCCATATGACAGCTTTAGGGCTAAGCAAATCACAACCTTATTATCTTTATCTTTTTTATGATTCAGGAAAACGAGTTTCCAAAGACTCTCTGATAATAATAACTAACAGAAGATACTTGAAAGTGCCCCCTCAGTGCCATGTCATAGGGGAGGACAGTGATCAGTGGGTCTAGCTACACTAGATCTTTCCATTTAAAACAGTATTTCAACTCAGATTTATAGTAGATCAGAGTTAAACTCTGTTACCTAAGAAACACTGGCTGGCACACCTTTTGTTCATTCTGTTATCAAATATTTATTGAGAAGACACTCTGTGCCAGGAATTGTTCTGTGTGTTGGAGACACATTGTTAAACTAAACTGACTTTCACTGCAACCAAATGAAATAAAAGAAATCATAAAGGTTTACATCTATGTATTTTTCTAACTCCTTCAGAACCTGTTTTTAGCAAGAAAACCATGTTTAATAATAAAATCAGCTCTACAATGTACATGCAATCAAATAGTACAAATGGCAATAGAATTATTAGGCAGAGTGTAAACAAAACTTACAGTTAAAGGCCAGTGGGTAATCCATGACTGTCTGTCTGTAGCCAGACTCACGCATTCCCATTTTCCAGATGTGATGTTCTTGCATGAGATCATTTCAGCTACCACACTTTGGGCCAGAATTAAAAATACTGTACCTTTCCACCTCAGGCTATGCCCCTGCAGCCCGTTACCTGTTTCTCCTGATCATCCCCCATTTCTTCATCTTTGTCCATAATTGTTCTGAGCAAGCATTAATGTACTTACACAAAATGCCATGAATTGTGGGTACCAACTTAAAGATCTTAAGATAGGTGAGGTTATTTTCAGTTAACTATCACTTCAGTCAAGTTTAGTTCCTCTCACTGTTCTAACTTTGAAAGACAAACTAGTCCATGCTAAAGAATACCTTTCTAGATATACTCCACAGCCAATCCAAACAACTGCTGCCTCAGAGTTCTAAGCATTTGCCATTTGTTCCCAGAGCCACTGCCTGAAGACCCTTGGCCCTTATGTTTTCTTAAAGACCTGAGACAGTCTGCCATGCTTTCTTAGCACCTAATCACCCTATCCCAGGTAGCTGGTATCTACCATCAACAAGTCCATATGCACCTCTCCATTGCATCTCATTTCAAATTTGAGGATGTTTTCTGCCAAAATCAGCTCATTCTTGTTTTTAACTTATAGGTCAGTGATTCCCATATTCTAGTGAGCATCAAAATCACTGTGAGGGCTTTATAAAATGTAGATTGCTATACCTCACCCCGAGTTTCTGATTTGGTGGGTCTAGGGTGGAGCCTGAGTATTTGCATTTCTAACGAGTTTCCAGGTAATGCTGATGCTGCAGGTGCAGGGACTGCATTTTGAAAACCATTGCTCTGGTATTAGAGACCCCTGAAGAGATTTTAGCTAGAGAGGTGCCCAATTTCTTCAGAGACTCTGATTTGAATGTCAGGCTGGTATAAGGCCCAAGAATCATATTAAATAAAAATTAAAAAAAAAAAACAACTTCCCAGATGCTTCCACATAAGCTAAAGCAATAGCTTTAGCTATTTATGAGAATAGCTAAAATTAAAACATTCTGACAATGCCAAATGCTGGCCAGGATGCAGAGAAACTGGATCTGTCATACTTTGCCTATGGCGTTGTAAAATGTTTCAGCCGCTCTGGAAAACAGTCTGATAGTTTCTTAGAAAACTAAACATACACTTCCCATGTGACTCAGCAACTATATCCCTGGGAATTTCTCCCAAAGAAATGAACACCATTTTCACACAAAACCCTGTATGCATAATAGTTCCTAGCAGTTTTATTTGTAATGGTCAAAAAGTGGAAACAATCAAAATGTTCCTCAATAAGCAAATAGTTAAACTGTGGTACATTTATACCAAGGAATACTACTCAGCAGTGAAAAGAATGAACTATCCCATCGCTCCTCTGCCCCACCCTTCAGTTTACACCCTCACCATTAAGCCAACTGCTCCCTGCAGAGGTTGTCTTCCTCCATTTTCTCAGATGTGAATATATTACAACTATTTGAAGCAGACAAAGGAAGGAGTAATTTCTGGTTGCATCTAATTAAAAATTCTATCTAATTAGCATTTTTTCTGAAAATACAGCAATTTTTCTAGCTGTATTCTAGCTATATTTCTAGCTGTATTCTAAAAATAATAGCAATTTTTCTAGAAAAATATTCCTATAACTCTGGGCTGCCAATAAAAATTTCTTTGAATGAATATTTTCAATGTTTATGATTTCAAAATACATTTTTAAGTCCCATAGTATTTTGTTATCAACTTCTTTTTTTCTATAATTAAGTTTCCTTTTGGCAGTTTGAACTATTCTAATGAAGTGCTTTAATTACAAAAAGTGTTTGTATTTTACTTTTCCTGGATTCAAGCTTTTTTTTCTTTTTTTTTTTTTTTTGGAAAAAGCACAAAATGAAGTTGTCTTTATCTCCTTCATTTGATTTTATTCTACCTGTCAAAATATTTATATAAGTCTTATTGAAATATGAATAAGTGTTTTTATGGTGCTTGATTTTACAGAATTCCCTAGAGCTCTTTGAAATATCTTCCTTTGTACATTTCCTAGATTACAGACCACCACAGAGCCATCCCTGACACTGTCTCATCCACCTTAATACTTGAAACTCTTCCAGTAAGTACAGTTCAGAGATATGTTTTTGGTCGAAGTCTAAGCATCATAGTAATCTCACTCTTTTATTTTAACCCTTTGAGAAACAGATATATCCCAAAAGGTCCCAGAGAATAACCACTGGAGTCCCAAATTCTCGTTCAACCTTCACATCCATTCTGCCAGCTTGGCGGATAGCTTATCCTCAGTGTTCCCGCGTGCAAACTGAAAGCACTGGACCACATAAGTCTCTGGCTGTCTGATGGATTCCAGCATGTTTTCTCAATTTAAGATACTTCTTAACTCTGTATAGAAACTCTCCCACTATGAAATCCATTTCTTAGCAGCACTGATGTTGAATAGGCTTGTTTTAGGAAGTGAGATCAGATAAGGGAAACCTGGGCTTTGGACACCCAAATCAAAGCCTAATTCCTACCTATTGACTCTAAAGTGCACAGCATTATTTTAAAATGTTACATTTTAGTTCTAAGTTCAATATTCCTCAAATCTATAATTTCATCCTTGGATAGAATTTTACTAGTGTAAGGAGTCAGGAGACCAACCGTGAGTCAGTTTTAGGCTAGGAGACAGTCATTTGACAAAACTCTGATTAAACTTCAGCAAATCTTGCAAATACTCCACGTAAGCAAACTTAAGGGATGCTTTCATTAGGCGCACTATAGTGACTGGCATGTGACCTTTATTTGGTGGCGATTGAAAACTGTGAGAATTCTAAAAGGAGGGAGAGCCAAGAGCCTGCAACTAACAGATGGCTAATTTAGATTGCAATCCAGAGAATATTTTTCATTTAAATGTGAAACACTTAAATCATTATTAAAAGTGAGTTAAAACCTAGTTTGAACATTTTTAACATGAAGAAAAACAAATCAGATTACTAATAATCCCCAAATTATGGGGGTTATTATTTATTCAGAGCTGCAATCTGACTACATCTTTCCAATTGCTGATATAATGAATTAATTATTAATTAATAACTGCTAGCAAACATTTGTTGAGTATCTACACTGTCTATTGCTCCTTGTTAGAGTAAATGTAATCAAAAGGATGCTATCTTTGGTTATATATCTAGAGGAGGGATTGCTGGGTGATATGGTAGTTCTATTTTGGATTTCTGCAGGAACCTCAAAACTGTTTTCCACAATGACTGCACCAACTTACATTCCCACCAGCAGTGTACAGGGTTTCCTTTTCTCCACATCCCTGCCGACAGCGTCATCTCCTGTCTTTTGGTAATAGCCATTCTAACAGGTTTGAGGTGATACCTCATTGTGGTTCCGATTTGCATTTCTCTGGTATTTAGTGATGATGAGTCCATTTTCCTATATCTGTTGGCCATTTTTATATCTTCCTTGGAGAAATGTTTATTCATGTCCTTTGCCTGTTTTTTAATCAGGTTGTTTTTCTGCTAGTGAGTTTGTGAGTTCTTTATACATTTTGAATATGAACCCCTTATCAGATAATAGTTCTCAAATTTTTTCTCCCAATCCGTAGGCTTCTTGTTCATTTTGTTGATTTGATGTAGGTCCATTTATTTATTTGTGCTTTTGTAGCCTGAGCTTTTGGTGTGATATCCAAAAAATGGTTGCCAAAGAGCTTGGCAATGTCAACGAAATTTTCCCCTATGTTTTCTGCTACGAATCTTATGGGTTTAGGTCTTACATTTAGATCTTTTATCCGTTTTGAGTAGACTTTTGTGTATGGTGTAAGATAAGGTCCAACTTCATTCTTTTGCATATAAAAATCTAGTTTTCCCAGCACCATTAATTCTTTCCTCAAGTATCTTCTTGGTGTCCTTGTCCAAAATTAGATGATCATATATGTTTGAGTTTATTTCTGAGCTCCCCATTCAGTTCCACTGGTCTATGTGTCTGTTTTTATTCCAGTACCATGTTGTATTGATTACTATAGCTTTGTAATGTAATTTTAAAATAGGGAATGTGACGCCTCCAATTTTGTCTTTCTTTTTCAGAATTGCTTTGGTTATTTGGGGTCTTTTGTGGTTCCAAATGAATTTTAGATTTTTTTCTAATTCCATAAAGAAAGCCATTGGAATTTTGATAAGAATTGCATTGATGGAATCTGTGTATTTCTTTGGGTAGTATGGACATTTTTACAATATTAATTCTTCCAACCCATAAATATGGGATATGTTATTTATTTGTGTCTTCTTCAATTTATCTAACCAATGTTTTATAGTTTTCAGTATATAAGTTTTTCATTTCCTTGGATAAGTTTACTCTTAAGTATTGTATTTTTTGATGCTACTGTGAACAGGATTGTTTTCTTGATTTCTTTTTCAGAAAGGTTATTTCCTGGATTCAACAGAATATACAGAAATGTACAGAAATAACAATTCTTCTTCTGAGTATATATCCAAAAGAAAAGAAATCACTACCTTGTGAAGATATCTGCACTTCCATGTTTATTTCAGCATTATTCACAGAAGATATGGAAATAACCAAAATGTTTGGTTATTTAACAAATGAATTAAAAAACTATGGCATATATATGATAGCATATTATTCAGTCTCAAAAAAGAAGTAGATTGTGCCATTTTCCACAACATGGATATAATCGAATAACATTATATAGGTAAAATAAGCCAGACACAGAAAGAAAAATATTGCATGATCTCACTTATATGTGGAACCTGAAAAAAAAAGTCAAATACACAGAGATAGAGAATAAAATAGAGAATAAAACAATAGTTGCCAGGGAAAGGGCAGAGAAAGGAAATGAGGAGATGTAGGTGAAAGGATACAAAGTAGCAGACATGTAGGATGAGCAAGTCTAGAGAGCTAACATACAACATGAGGACTATATGTAATAATATTCTATTGTGTTTGGGATTTTTGCTAAAAGAATATTTAGTGCGCTTGCCACAAAAAAAAAAGAAACAAAAAAAACCCAGTTAACTGTGAGATAATGGATGTGTTAATTTGCTTGACTATAGTCACAATTTCACTATCTATATGTATATCAAACATCATGTTTTACACCTTAAATATATAAAACAAAATTTTCTAAAACCTAAACGAAAAAAGAAGACATTATCCATTCTCTCAATCAATCATTCTTTCTATAAATATTTATAAATGTCTATAATATCAAAAACTCTTGGGTTATTACTTAAGATAAAAAGGATCTTAAGAAGCAAATAATAATAATAGCTAATCATTATAGAGTACTAACACAACTATAGCACTGTCATAAACTTACATAAATTAGTTCATTAACCTTTCCAGCAACCCCATAAGATTGGTAATATTATCATCCCCATATTATAGATGAGAAAACTTAAGACATAGACTGTTAGGTGCCTTGCCCAGGGTCAGGGTCTCAGATCTACTATTTGGCATAAACTCTGAATTAAGAGTCCCAGGGTCTTAAATACTATAGTGCAAGTATTAGGCTGAAACATGAAATTGCCATTTATTGGTCAACATGATTGAATATCATCAGTTGTATATGATTCAACTATATAGGTTTCCATTAACAACTCAGTTCTTAACAACAGGGCTATAAGAATTTAGAGGTAGTAGAAGTAACCAGAAGTGCTTGGTGTTGTCAAAGTAAGCATCATAGAGAAGGTGGAAATTGATCTTAGCTTTAAAGGACAGAATTTGAATAGAAGAAAAACCAGGAAGGGCTGTCTAGATGATAGGATAACATACACCAAGACAGAGAGGTAAGAATGCATCCATGTCTTTTGTAAGTATTGACATTCATTCAGAGTAATTCTTCCTGGCCTCCAAATTCTGTGTAAGCCTTGATCAGCACATCAATCCTTGTCTCAATGTTTGACAAAACAAAAACTTGGCCATTAACTCAAAGGCTCTTTTTTAAACATCCTGATTTTTGCATCTTCCAAGTCACATATTTTTGTGGTATAAGAATCCCCTAGAATCTATCGTCTCATTAGACTTTTGCCTACGGTATTGCTTTCTTAGTATTAGCATTTTTGTTTCCCAATTTAAGAACTGTTTATAAACCATAAAAATATGTAAGACATTATTTCATAGTAACATTTGTAATATTTTTTCTAGATATAACCACTTCTAAATACAATTATGTTGAATTTTTAAAAAAGAATATACCACAATTTTTGAGGTAATTCCAAGAAAAGAAATTAAATATATAGCTAACATCATTTAATACTTATGAGAGATACTCTTTAAAGCAGATTTACAGGTATTACCTCATTTAATCCTTACAATAAACCATGAAGTAATTTCTATTATTATAATAAATAAAGCAAGGCACAGAGATAAAGTAATTTGCTCAAAATCATACATCTACTTAGTGTCATAATCAGGATGAAAAGAAAGGAAACATTTATTGAGTATTTATTGTATATGCAACACTGTGTCATCTGGTTTCATAGGTTGTCTTCTTTAATTTTACTTAAGTTTTGGTAACCTTGACCCAAACTGTATAAGGCATTATTATATCTTTTTTCCAGATCATACAACTGAGACATGGAGAATTTATGCAATTTGTCTTGTTTACCTTGCCCATAATTTGGGGGACAATATTTAAGGCCTATGTTTGAAATGTATTTTCCCTCCCAAGTTAATTATATTGATCAGTCTCACTACATCTTTGTAAATTTTTTCTTTTTCTCAGTCTTGCCACTGATGTTTCTTATCCACTTCTATAAGCATAGCCCCAGCTAGCACTTTGGACCCAGGGTAATCTCTTTGAAGGCCAAATATAAGAACCAGTTCATCCATGGCCAACTAGCTGTTCCTCAAAGTTGACTTACTGCTTTTCTTCTCTGGTCTTTTATCTGGGTTCCAGGAAACACGTTCATTTTTTCTTATTCCCTGTAAGCAGATCTCCACTTTAAGTCATATGTTGAATAATTAGGCCCCCATTTGATTTCTTCACACCAGTACATGCCTTGCTGTCACAAAATTTCCTCCAAACATGTTTTTGATAGCAGTTTTGTTGGTGCTCATTAACATTCACCTATTTTTTTATCATTAGAGTCACAAAGAAAAGTTTTTGAAATTCCTTAAGAGTCTTGTTTTGATGACACGATGAAGGAGACACACTGTGCATTCTGTTTATCCTCTTCTGTATGGGTGGAAATAGGAAAATTGCCACCATTGAAGAAATTTGGTCTCAGAAAGAGGCATAATAATAGGCTCAGACACCAGAGTGGGGAAAAAGAGTCAAGGCTTAATTACTTCATACAGGGTACAAGGAGAACCAGAAGCATGGTACCAGTTACTCACATTGCCAGCTGTTTTAAAATAAGTGTTTTAATAAGAAATATGAAGAATAAGAAGGCCCCTAGATCAGAAAACGACTGCCATTGAAAACATAATTTATTACAGTTCCCAAGAGGTAGGGGCACACCATGCCACAGGAGGCCACAAGGAGTAGCACCAGCATTGGTTAGGAGGCAGAGGGAGAGGAATGAACTGTGGGCAAGAGCTATTATTGTGGTTTCCATGGGAAAGAAGGAGTGAGGCAGGGTAAGCAGGCTTAGGATTGGGCTAGTTTGAATAATTTCAGTGGGCCCTGGGATATAGGAGCTGCCCCTAGTTGTCTGGTACCTGGCCCTGGAGATGTAACGGCAGGTGGATAGTGGCCCAGAGTGTGAGAACCCAATACAGGAGGTGTTTTAGTGTGGGCTGTGGATTGTTGGTTTGTGTTTGAAAAGTAAACTCATAGGCAAGTTGTTTACTATCTCTAAGAATTCACTAACCCTAAGAGGAGTAGTCCCTTCCAGGCCCCAGATGTCAAAGCATCAGAATACAGAGAATAAAAGACACAGTTTAAGATGCCAACTACATGACCACTCAGCTGTGGAATGGTAATTTTTTAAATGTTAATGTTTTAAAATTGTTTTTATTTAAATTTTTGATCTTATGAATTATAATTTATACATTTTTAATTTTGATATTTTTTAATATTTTAGAAGAAAAAATAATCTCTTATGAATAAAGAAGCACTTAAGAATTACTAGGTAAATTCAGAGATTACTTTAAAAATACTTGAATATCATAGCATAAGTATCAATTTAGTAAATTCATCAAATGTAGCACCATTACAACACTTGAACATGATCTGCAAATTTTATGGTCCATTTTCAAGGGTATATGAAATTGTTGGTTATTGTTTTGCATAACAATTGCCATGAATAGTAAGCATTTGGTGTAAGTGCTGAGGGTTGATTTGCATTAACTGAGATTTTCTGAAATAAGTGTGTGGGCAATGAAAGAGAAAATGGTCTGGACCTTGGAGAATATGCTATCAGGGAGAATCTGTCCTCACCCTACTCCAAACTGACTCTTGACCCCAACCCTCTTCCTTGCTCTCAGGGAAGTTTTTCTGACAATGCTACTGTCCCCATGGTTGCTATTCAAATGCTGCCAGAAAACATGAATGCAAAAGGAGGTTAAAACTCTATGTGTCTCAGGGAGAAAAGGCCTTGTTCTACAGTGTGGGCTAGCACTATATTTTAATTAAGTACATCTTTTCAGGCCCCACAATCCACATTACTGTTTGCAGTTTTCTATTTTAGGAGCTCAGAGCTGACTTATCAAGGGACCAAATGTCAGAAGCTACTGTCAGAAGCAAAGTCAGTGCTTCCTAACACATGTACCTTTTTCCTATGTCCTGTAAAAGAGTTTATGATCCCCAGCTATGCTTCTGTATGCTCCCTCTCTTTCCCAGGATGGATCTAATGAAAAATTCCCCTTCAATTGAACATTTTGTTTAGTGAGAATTTTAGGGATGCTTATGCAGATGGAAAACCTAATGACAGTCACAACCGTCTAGAACACTACTTCCAGAAGTGGCTATACTTCTCACATTCTCCTGAAGCCTGGAAAATATTATATACTGCCTGGAACCACATATTTCACTTCAGAAGAATAAATTCCATATTACACAAAAAAGCAAATATACATATACGTCAGTGAGTTTCAGACTTAGAGTCAGAGAACTGGATTTAAATTCTAATGCATAAAAAATTAATGAGCAAATCAGTTGCCTACCCTTGCTGTCTTTTCCTGGTCTGTAAAATGGGGGAGGGGGAAATAATGAACTTGTGATAATCAAGTAAGATAAAGTGCAGTTAATTACTACCTACTCTGTAAAAGGTGGAGAGAAAATGCCCCTTAGGGAAAAACTTCAGTGTTCTTCTTTGCCCAAAACTTTTCTTTGATGAAAGACTTGTAGTCAATGTGTTAAAGAAGAAAGTGTTTGGATGTTTGTTTTCAATAGAATTGAACAAGTTAGGGTACAGAGCCAACATTCACAGTCAATCTTGGGTAGAGACAAAGCTGAAGAAAGAGATGACATGGTGAAAGCTTAAATAAGAAAGGGTAAAAAGATTGTATCTCTAAGGCGGGGAAGCAAGGAAAGAGAACAGGGAACTGGTTTAGTAGAAGACACAACTAAGAGCTGCACTGCCCAGTAATGCTATACAGGTAAGGTACAGTTTTTGCATTAAAATACTTTCAATAGGGGGTTGCATTCACACTAAGGATTATGCTTTTTGTTTACTTCATCTGCCCAGATAAACTTGCAAACTGCTATACCAAGCACTATTTCCTTATAAATTAAAATAGGCAATTTTCTTATAAATATTTAAAAGAAATCACCATATTATGCCTTAATATAGCAGTATACATATCAAAGAAAATTTCTACAATCACAAATATAGAAAAATGTGTTTAAATATGCCCCACATCCTCCAGAACTATGTAAGTACTACAATAGCTTTAAATAGGTCCTAGCAATTTCTGGGACAAGAATTCCCTTACAAAAACACAAACTTTATTCTTTAAAAGAGACATCACTCAACCAAAGACATTACTTTTTCAAAAAAGTAGATCACTGATATGGAAATCTAATACAAACACACACACCCCTGCATACACATGTATATGAACTATATATGTCCATATAAACAAATATATACCAATACAGATATTACATAAAATCTAAAAGTTAAAGTATGAGAACTTCTCTTTCCAATTCCATACTATTTTAATGTAATTTTCAAGACTTGTTCCTTTTAAAGAAGTACTTAGATAGGTATTAGAACAATCTATCAGAGAAAAGGCAACAATAACTATTCTTAAGGCAATTTATAGTCATTATTCTTTGATTTACTGAATATATAATCTGTTAATATGGTGAGAAATTATACAAATGTATATTTCCTTAAAGCAGATGATTGTTTGAAACAAATTGCTAAATCAACTGCTTGTGCAATTGTTGTAAATATCTCTTATAAATTAATCATTTTTCCACACTATAAAACCATTTGGGACTTAAATTTTCAGATTTTTATTCCCTGATTGACAAGTTATTTACCAAAACAAAGCCTCCACATCTCTGTATACAATAATTAAATGCCTGCATACGCTTTGAAGATAAGACAGTGATTGTTATTTGAGGGAATTATTTTAGGAATAAGCTCGACTACATTAAGTGGATATGTAGGTGTTAAAGGTGGAAATGTGCCTCTTTTCCCCCCTGTAATACCAGCCGTAATGAGAACCGCTAGTTTTAAACACTATTAGTCATTAGTTGGCCTTTCTTCATTCCAGAAAAGGCCATTAGCAAGAGCTGATAACTACTAGAAATGCAAAGGTATTCAGGAACTTTGCTGATTCTGTAATTGTCCATACTCTTCTCCTTCCTCTTTCCCTTCCTCAGAATGTTCAACAAAAGACCAAGTAGTCTGAAGTGCTCAGAAAGATGAGGCATCTGCAAATCAGGAATTCTTAAAGCTAATAAGTAAATATTCACTATGAGCATTATTAATGTCTTCCTTCACTTATTCATTCTTCTGTCCATTCAGTCACCACCTATTTGCTGCACAGCTGTTACAGGTGCAAAATTACGGAAACAAAAAAAGATGTCCAGTTTTTTACTTCAATCAACTCACACTTTAGTAGGCACGTAAGTAAGAAATACTACCGAATCAATGAAGAATTAAAGTGAGGGTATTTTCCTATAAGCCTCCCCAGGACAGGGAAAAAATTAGTTTAAAAATCTCAAAATACCTTAATAATTAATTATTCTTGGTGTACAATCTTATGACCTATGAGTGTTGGAAACTATCAATGTGCATAGGCAATTGGGATGATTTATGTGGATCAGGACCAATGATGAGCCTCCTTTGCCTGATGGAAATGGAATGAACAATCATTGTTACGCTAGCCCCACCTTCCATCCTATCCTCATCCCTGAAATGGCCGATACAGAAGAGATTTTTATATTAAGTAGAAAAAGCATCTTCTCCCTCTGTCCTGGTAACCTGGTTTTCTATTTTTAGAGATCACATTTCAAAAGTAAAATTCACACTTTCAAAAGTCAGGAAAAAAAAAAGAATTTGTTCGCCAAAGTAATCATTCTATAAATCTAGAAGTTACTCAAAAATGGATTTCTCTGTTTTTTTAATTTTTAATTTTTAATTATTATAGATATATAATAGTTATACATATTTGTGGTGTACAAGTGATATTTTGATATAAGCATACAATGTGTAATGATCAAATCAGGGTAATTGGGGTAACCACCACCTCAAACATTTATCATTTCTTTGTGTTCGTAACATTCCAATACTACTTTTTTAGTTATGTTTAAATATACAATAAATTATTGTTAACTATAGTCATCTGGTTGTGTTACTGAACACTAGATCTTACTCCTCCTATTTAACTGTATTTTTGTACCCATTAACCATCCTTTCTTTCAACCCTACCTCCCCACTACCCTTCTCAGCCTGTGGTAATCATCATTCTACTCTCTATCTCCATGAATTCAATTTTTTTTAACTCCCACATGTGAGTGGGAGTGTGTGATAATTTGCCTTTCTGTACCTGGCTAATTTCACTTAGTATAATGTCCTCCAGTTCCAACCATGTTGTTGCAAATGATAGGATTTCATTCTTTTTTATGGCTGAATAATGTTACATTGCGTACATACCACATTTTTTTATCCATTCATCCACTGATGGACACTTAGGTTGACTCCATATCTCGGCTATTGTGAATAGTGCTGCAATAAACATGGGTGTGCAGATATCTCTTCAATGTACTGATTTCCTTTCTTTTGGATATATACCCAGAAGTGGGATTGCCAGATCATATGGTAGTTCTATTTTTAGTTTTTGGAGGAAACTTCATACTGATCTCCACAGTAGCTGTACTAATTCCCATTTCCATTAACAGAGTACAGGTGTCCCCTTCCTCCACATCCTCACCAGCATTCATTATTGTCTGTCTTTTGGATAGAAGCCATTTTAACTGGGATGAGATGATATCTCATTGTAGTTTTAATTTGCATTTCTTTGATGATTAGTCATGCTGAGCATTTTTTTTTGTATACTTGTTGGCCATTTGTATGCCTTCTTTTGAGAAATGCCTATTCAGATCTTTTGCCTATTTCAAATAATTTGATTAAAACCAATTTCTCTGTATTAATTTTCTACTATCTAATAATAGGGAAAAAAGCTAGAGAAAGTATGGACAATTTACAAATACATCTTTTAATCATTGAGTGTTTATATTAATTAACAGACTTTAAAATCAGTGCCAAATCACCATAATAAATACAATATTGTATAACTTTCTTCATTAAAAATTTAAAATTACAAACCAAAATTTTCTTTTTAGTTCATTAGAGACTTGAGTTCTTGCTGTTGGTAATGCTTTTAGAAAGATTAAAGTGATTGGCTTCTATAAATTGGATTCTGGATTTCTAAAAGTAGCATTTCTTACTTTTCTTTATACAAATGCTATGTAATAGCTTAAATGCAAAAGAATCAGAGATGGAGTAGGTAATATGGATTTGGGAATGTGTAAAGGACAGAGTGATGCAATGTGAAAGAATGATGCAGGAACGGGAGAATGTGTGTTAGCTTGGAAGTTTTCATTTAGAAATAGGAAGAAAAACAGATCATTATTGAGTTTCCACCATGAGTCAGGTCATATAATAATATTTTTAATTCTCATGGGAGCTGTATAAGACAGTATTTTTCCCTATTTTGCAGATGAAAGAATTGGGTTTAAATAAATTAACCAAGATCCCAACAGTGGCCAACCTAAGAAAGGAATCTACAGCTGTATGATTCCAGAGCCTGCCTCCATTCTCTTCTAGATAGCAGAACAGGGATTGGATAAGAACAGCTTTTTTCTCAAAAACAGGAGCTATTTGTATATTGACATCAGGAGACTCTAAACAAACTATGAAACTGTCATTTAGTTTTCAATGACTAACTGATATTTTATTCAAAATGTCAAATAATCCTATTATTTTTTGCAATAATTTTTATGTTGTAATAGGGAACTTTCTCAATGAAACCAATGTTAGACCACTGAAGAAGTTAGGAAGTCTTGCTTTAGTTAGGAATTCTTGTTTAGTTTTAATGATAAACTTTCCAAAGACTATTCAAATAGCTCCTTGCTCTAACTACAAAATGCTCCCTGCAGTATGAGGAAATTATAAGATATTAATGAGTTCATGCATGTGAGGTCCTTTGCTTTTTCTGAAAGAAGGGCCTAAGTATAGAAGTGATGGTATTCTCTTTTGTTGCATTTTATCTGATGCCTGGCTTAAGCTGACTGAATGTTTGTGGTTGGCTGATTCTGTTAGTCACCAGAAAAATGAAGCCACTCTTTCATGACTAAATAAGAATAGCGGTCAGTTAATGATTTAACTTCCACCTCCAAGCTTCCAGGAACAACAATTGTTCAGTAATGATCTGATTTCCATAGGTTTAGTGTATATCAAATGGTCCTACACCATGATGTTAGATTTATTTTATAAGAATTCAGAAGTTATTAATAAGAGCATGGGATGAGAGCATCAGCGAGATTGTAGTGACAAAATTTGAGAGCTTCCTTTCAAAAATCCAGGGGGTAAAGAGAGAACAGGGAGGGAATAAAACTAGCTGTTAATGGGCCCAATAATATTCCAAGTGAACATATTTAACTTCATAAAGCACTGAAAATATCACCAGTTTGGTGACCTGGAAGACAAGTTCATATGAAGAAACATCTTATTGACAACGGAATGGTTTATTTTTAAAGGACTTTAAAATACATCATGGATTGTTTGTATCTGGTATCACATTACTTGAAGGGCTAATTACACAGTTGATAATTAATAGGAAATTCTTTCTCTGGATCAAAAATTTTAACTTTAATATGTGGAATTGCTAATTTTCTTTTTCTCAACTCTTCTCAACCTCCCTCGATCCTATTCTTCTTTGTGCTTTCTCACCAGTCTTCAGCCTCTCACTTTCTACTGGTTTCTTTCCATGAACATTTAAACATAATCAATGTGTCATTTCTATAAAACAAACAAACAAAACCCTCTCAACCCCATACACTTCTCCCGTGATTATCCCGTCTAATTCTTTATAGTCAATTATTCTTGAAATTATGTTCTTTGTGTTTCATACACAGTAAATACTCACTATGTATTTTTCCAATCAAATAACATTCTACTAGTACTTGAGGCATTCCTTTATTTTAAGCCTTATTGTTTGCATGATGATTGTTTCCATTTATGTATCAAGATTGTTTTAATGCATAGATGACTTCTAAGTCTACACTCCCAGGTTATTGTCTGGTCTTGCAATTCAATCTCATATATATCAAACTATCTGTTGGACTTCTTCACCTGGGTGTCTCACAGCACTCCACACTCAGCTTGTCCAGAACTAACTCATCATTTCCCCCTCCAAATATATTTTTCTTTGTCTTCTCTATCTCAGTGAAAGGCAGCTTCATTTACTTCATTTTCCAAGCCCCAAATCTGGGAGTTATCCTTTATTCCTCCTTGCTCCTCACCTCTTGTATTTAGTTAACCACTGAATATTGCCATTTTTATCTCCTAAATCCCAAGTAGATCTCTAGGATCTACCCATTTACCCCCGCTTCACTTTATTCTAAGCCATACCATCAGTATTTCCCTGGATTAATGAAAACGCCTCCTACCTCTCTCATCTATTCTATATACAATCTAGAATGATCTTCCATGGTCCTCCCCTGCCAAAATCTTTACTCATTTCTCTTATAATAAATGATTAACTCTTTAGTACAGCGTGCAATTCTCCACCTGCATCATTTATCCCTCCTAAACCAATATATTCTATAGTGACACCGAGATACTTTCCATTCTTTGAACCTGCCATGCTCTTGTGTTCAGATCTTCAAGCATGCAGTTCCCACTCTCTGGAATACCTTTTCCCTGTTCTATCCCCCTCCAACCTAAGAACATCCTTCAGGTATCAGCTTCTTTCTAGAGGCCTCTCCTGGTTTGTCTAGACAAGTTTAGTTTCTCCTTTATGTACTTCTTCTAAGCTCATCAGACTTTAATTATTATATACGTGTCTATCTTTTTCAATAGAATTCATAATTTTTAGGAAAAGAAACCATATCTCTTCTTGATCTCACTTTGTCCCCAGCTTTTAATACAGTGCTTTGCAAGTAAATGGGTGCTTAATAATATTTGTATATAAATAACTATATGCAAAATAAAAAGTAGTATCATTTAAGCATACTTGAATAAACAATTCTTGGTAGTTAATTGCATCTTTTCCTTCTATCAGAGAGCACAGGTTCAGATCCTTCTGGATAGTATGACCAAATAATTATTCATCCACATCAGGCCATTTTTGATAGCAAAGGGGATAGTATTAATGAATTATAGGACAGCAGGTAAAGTGGGATTCTTGCAGGCAAATCAGGAAATGTGGTCACCTCCCTTAGGAGTGAGGCAGATAACATAAATAAATAAAGCACACGCACATCTGCTTTCTTGGTGGAGGGGAGGAGTTTTATTGATCTGGGCATAGCAGGGACTGTGCAACTCTAGACAATTATTAGTATATAGGACTATAGACCCAGTCTTATCAGATCTTCTGATTTGTCAAGAAACACAGAAAATTCTTATTTTATCTGAAATATTTTGATGTTTTAATGTTGGTAATGTATTAAAAGTAGTTGTTAAACAAAATAGTTCTAAGAATCGGTAGGAGTTAAAATCAAAGTATGCAATGATCTGCACAGGCCAGACGCGTGGATACCAATGTCACCCACTGCATGAGAGCAGGACGCTCCAAGCATTATACCTTCATTTGCTGAGTCATGGAGGAGGTTCAGAAAGTCCCAGGAAAGGAGTTTACGCAGCCAGATATTAGGAAGATGCTAAGGAGGCCTGAAAGCAACTTAATATTTTAATCTCAACATGGCCATACCTAAATATCTGTTCTGGTACAGATACTAGGGATACTGGTATAAGACCTTCCAAGGTGTCTTTGTTATTTCTGGAATAGTGTGATAATTTTTATTTTCCTACTCACTCATTACGCAATCACTCCCTAAATGCTGTCTGTGTTTGATTTGCTCCTATAATAGGTAATAAGAATTCAGAATTTCATTCACCTTGTCTCCACTATATAGTTTTACTAGTCATTTGAGAAACAGGTACCATTAGATGCCAATGCCCAAATCATCAGTTTGGTGGCTATAACTTGGGTCAGAAAAAAGTTTAGCACAGCTTCTCCACCCACAACTCCTGACTCACAATTAGCAGTATCTGCCTAGTATCCATAGTTCATTCTGCAAGCTGTTGCTTACTCTAGTAATAATACATAAGGAATGGTTTTAGTATCAAGGACTGAATGAATCAGTCCCCAGACAGCTTGTTTTATTTATATTCTCCAAATGTATATAAAACATGTTTACAAAAATGATTATGCTGAGGATATAAGCAAAGAATGAGGAACCACAAAGTAACGTTAAGATCATCTAGCCTGGCCTCTTCATTTTACAGATGAGGGAACTTCACCCAGGGGAGGTTGAACAAATCCCCAAAGGTCATACATCTTATAAGATGCTGTGTTCAAAGTTCTTTGAATGCTATCAGAGTTTTGAGCATTCAGCCTATTGATGGGCATAGAAGTTATCCAATCTGGGGTTGGGGGGAGTTTGGGAACCAGACACAATTACCAGCTGGTTACCAAAGATAGATTTTGTTTGCAAAGTGGCAAAGTAAACTGCCAATGACCTTACCACAAAGCAGGGGTGGACTTCCTGCTGAGGCATCAAGACTTTCCCAGTCTTTTGAGGAACAGACAAAGTGGCTTTCATAAGGAAATGCCTCTGACCACAGACTCACTGGGTACTGGAGATTTTTCAATCTTAATTTTGTTCTTACATTTCTATCAATTTGCAGATTTTCTACTGTAGTCACTCACCTCCTCCCACACCCTCATTTCTCTTCAGTTTAGACCTCTTTCCCTTTTGTTTTCTCCTTAATGACTTTTATTGTATTTTTTTGCCACCATTCCCCATGGTATTCCAAAATGTTTTTGTTTTCTTAAATTGTTCTGTGTAAGATGCCATTTATCTCCATGCTCCCACTGAAACCTGGGGTTCCTGTGCCAGAACCACTTCTCTCAGAAACTTCCAAGTAAGCCCTTTTTATTCTCCTTCCCGCCTCCTATTCCCTTGCTGGCTGAGTCATCCAAAGCCCAGGTCACTCTCGATTTATCCTGGACTCCTGTCTTCTCTGTCGCCAAGACTGTTTCAAAAAAAGAAGCCATCTCCTCCTCTTCACATCAATTACCACTACCTTGGTTTATACACCTAGCCTTTCTAACTCAAAACATTGTAACTGACTCTTGAGTGATACCTCTACCTCCTCTCCTTCCCATTTGGCTCATTCTCCACATGGCCACCAGAATTTTCTGTTGCCACAAAGGTGATAATGTCACCACAGCACATGTGTCCTATCACATCCAAGACAAAGTCAAATGCCTTAGCAGTAAAAATGCTTTGACATAGTGAATTATAAGCTTTATATATTTTGACCTAGTGAATTAATTTTGATGAGAATTTATTCTTAAGAAATATTCAGAGATTGAGAGAAATGTTATTTTTAATAACATTTCCTGTAATGTTATTTAGAAGAACCAAAAACAACAAAAAGAAGGAAACCGGAATGTTCTTAAATAGAAAAACCGTTTTACATTTTAGAATATCCATGTAACCATCAAAAACTATGTTTATAAAAATTTCTATTGCCAACCAAAATGGATAAGCCCATTATAGTTTAAATCCCCAACTGATTATAACTGAACCCTTATACAGAAATTAATTACCTGAATAGTGTACAAAAACATGCAGATTGGAGAGGGAAAGTCAAAACTGGTGGAAAGAACTCATGAGTGTCATTTTGGGAGGATTTTTATTTCTTTTCTCTTATGAAATAGACCTGAGACTGAACTCCCTTTATAGAAATGCAGTGGTGGCAAAGACATGACTCTAAGTAAAATCTAATCTTTTTGTTCAGCAGATTAGGCTAAAGGTCTCCCAAAAGACAGAAAATGTAGGGGGATCCAACAGAAGAGAGAAGTGAAGAAGGGAATTTCCTAATTCTGTATATGAATCAACAAAAGTCTTGAGCTCATCTCTGAGCTGTGACTGTACGGGAAAGACCCAAAGTAGTATAGAAAAAGTTTTAAGAATTGAGCTGCATGTAAAGTACCAACCCTAAGTTCCTGACTAATCCCTGATGGCATATGAGTGACACAGACCCAAAGCAATGTAGCAAAGGTTTGGAAACTAAACTTATTGAGATCACTACCAAAAAAGGTGAGAAAAAAATTGTGATAAATCATCAAATAGGTCAAATGCCTGCTAAAACAACAATGAAAAATTAACAACATTGTCAATAGGATTTTAATACAGCTTAGTCTCTCACAACATCATGTCTAAAATGTGTAATATATAATCCAACAATACGCAACATACAAAAATCCATAAATTCAGGAAAAAAGGATGAATTGTTAAGGAAAAATACAATCAACAGATATTAACCACATAGCAACCCAAATGTTGGAATAACACAGAATGACTTCGTGGCAGAAAAAGGAAAACAAGAAACAAGAAATTGAGACCAAAAAAAATATATAGTAATAAAAAACCAAAATAATAATCAACCTAAATAAAACTATTAATATATTAATAATTACACTGAATGTAAATTATCTAATAAGCACATCAATTAAAAGATAGATTTTTCAGATTGATTGTTTTTCAAAAAAAAAGACAGCTATATGTTATCTATAGGAAACCTATTTTAAATATAAAATAATAGGTTAAATTTAGACAAGTAAAAAGATACATGAATACTATGAAAACACTGTTCAAAACCAAAAGCTAGAGTGTTTATATTATTATCAGATAAAATAGACTTTAGAACAAGAAATATTATAATAATCTAAAGTACAACAGCCAAAAAAGAGCAAGTAAAACTCAAAGGAAAGGAAGGAACTAATTAAGATAAGAATGAAAATCAATAATCTTGAAAATAGAAAACCAATAATGAAAATCAATGAAACCAAAAGTTGGCTATTTAAAAAGGTCTATAAGATTCATAAATATCTAGCAAGAATTACCAAAAAAAGAAGAGAGAAGTTGCAAATTATCAATGTCAGAAATGAAAAAGGAAACATTACTATAGACATTTAAAAGATAAAAAGAGAATATCATGAACAATTTTACATACATAAAAATGACAACATGGATAAAACAGATCAATTTCTTCAAATATAAAATCTACCAAAACTTATTTAAGGAGGAATAGAAAACCTGAATACCTCTATATCTATTAAAGATATTGAATTTATAAACACTTTCCAAAAATAAAAAATTCCAGGCCAAGATGTTTTCATTGATGAATTCTAGCAAATATTTCAGGAAGAAATAAAACCAATTCTATACAATACCTTCCAGAAAATATAAGAGGAGGAAACTCTTCCCAAATTATTTTATGAGACCAGAATTACCTTGATTCCAAAACCATAAAATAATATTAAACCTATAGATCCATATCCCTTGCAAACATAAACACAAAAGTTCTGAACAAAATAATATCAAATTGAGTCCAACAAGATATAAAAAAGATAGTACATCACATTCAAATGACATTTGTTCTGGAAATGCAAGATTGGTCCAATATTTGAAAATTAATCAATGTAATTCACCATGTCAACATTCTAAAGATGAAAACACATATGACCACCTCAATAGATTTAGAAAAACGTTTTAAAAATTCAACATGCATTCATGATATCAGCAAAGGAAGATTACGAGAGAAATTCCTGAATTTGATAAAGTTCATCTACCAAAATGCATACGTACATACACACATAAAAAACTACAGCTAAACATGATGATACTCAATGGTAAAAGGCTGAATGTCTTCCCCATAAGATCAGGAATAAGTCATGGATGTTCACTCTCATTTTTTTTTTGTTCAACATCATACTGGAAGTCTTGGGCAGTGCAATAAAGTAATAATAAGAAATAAAAAGTATACAGATCAGAAAGGAAGAAACAAAACTCTATTTTCAAACATGATTATCTACAAAAAATAATACCAAAAAATCTACCAAAAACACTTATTAATAAATATGTTTAGCAAAGTCACAAAATACAAGGTCAAATGTGTCTAGAATTGATATCTGAAATTACAAAACACTGAAGAATCAAAAATTTAAATATTTGAGAGATAAATCATGTTATTCATGAATTGGAGAACTCAATAGCATTAGGATGTCAGTTCCTCTTAGATCAATCAACATATTCATTATAAACAGTCAAATTCTCAGCAAGATTATTTTGTGTATATTAATAAACTGATCACACAATTTATATGGAAAGGCAAAGGAACTAGAAGAGGCAAAAATTATTTGAAAATGAAAAACACAGAGATGTCATATGATTTTATTTCAAAACTTACTATAAAAGCCACAGTAATAAAGAGAGTGTAGTATTGGTGAAAGGATAGACACCAAGGTGGATGGAACAGAATACAGAGTCTAGACATTGACCCATACAAATGTGGTCAATTGATTTTGACAAAAGTGCAAATCCAATTCAATTGAGAAATAATAGTCTATTGTACAAATGGTGGTGAAACAATAAAATACACATGAAAAAAAAAGTGGACCTCAGTGTGTATCTTACACCTTATACAAAATTAAACTCAAAGTAGTGCATAGACCTATATGTAAAAATTAAAGCCATAATACGCATAGAAAAATGTGCAAGAGAAAGCTTTGTAACTGTGATTAAAGAGATTTTAAATACACCAAAAATGAAAGCCATAAAAGAAAAAAAATATATAAGCCAACTTCATAAAAAATATAAACTTTGTCCTGTTAAGAGAATGAAAAGGCAAGCTACATGCTGGGAGAAAAGGATTTGATCCAGATTACATAAAGAATTCTGAAAACTTGACAATAGGAAAACAAACAATCCTATTTTTAAAATGGAAAAAACCATTGAGTAGAAACTTCACTAAAGAAGAGATATGGATCCAAATGCACATGTAAAAAAATGTTCAACGGGATTATTCATCAAGGAAATACATATTAAAACTACAATGAGATACCCTTACACACCTATTAAAATGCTTTAAAAATACTGACAGTGCCATGCGCTGATGAGAATGCAGAGCAACCAGAACTCAAATACCTTGCTTATGAGAATGTAAACTGGTACTGCACTTTGGAAAAACAGCTTGCCAGTTTGTTTTGAATTTAAATTAGACTTACATTTACAATCCAGCAATCTCACTTCTACATATCTACTCAAGAGAAATTAAAACTTAAGTTCACACAAAAACCTATGTGAATGCTTTAACAGCTGTATTCATAATTGTCAAAAACTGGAAGCAACTCAATTGTCCTTCAGTTGTCAAATGGATGAACAAACTCTGGTACATTCATACAGTGAAATGCTAATCAGCAATGAAAAGGAACTCAGTAGTGAAAACAACAATATGAATGAATCTCGAATGATTTCATTATATGATATTATGGAAAAAACATAGTGATGATTACTGGTTAGTGATAGATTAGTGGTTGCCATTTTGCAGGGCTGGTGAAGGAATTAACAACAAAGGCAAAATCTAAGGGAATTTGAGAGTGGTGGTGAGGAACCTGCTTTGTATCTTGATTATGCTGGTAGTTCTGAAACTCTGTATTTGTTAAAGCTCACAGAACCACACACTAAAATGAGAGATCTTTACTATATATAAATTTTTAAAATAATAAACATTTTTGAAATATCATGTTTGAAAAGATGCTTAATTACATGGCAAATTTTCATTTTAAAAATCAAGACTCAAAATTATTACCCAATTTTGTGATGAAAACAAATCATTACAAAAAAGTGGAAAAATATACTTCAAAACATTAGCCCCAGGAACCATCATATCAGGATAAGGAATGTATAGGTTAGTTCTATTTTCTCCTCTTTTTTCCCCAAATTTTACCCTCTAATTTTTCCCCCAAACTATCTACAAAGACATATATTACCTTTAAAATCAGAGAAAATTGATCTCAGTTAAAATAAATGATCATGGCTGGAACTATCCACCGGATTTCTCCAAATAAATAACCCATAGGTTTTAAAAATATACATGTATATATGTACAAAATTAAGTCCTTTTCCTCACTACATCCTCTCTTCTTATTTCTGCTGTCCCAGTGAAAGGTTCTTCATCCATCCAGTCTCCCAGTCCTCAAAACCAGAATTCATCTTTGGTCCTATTTCACGTCTACTTTCCTACTCCACCCATTCTTCTCAATTCCCTGTTGCTTTAACCTCCTAAGTATACTATTTCTTAAATTCATTTCTTTCCACTTCCACTGGGACTACCTAGTTATGAGGGCTAATTATTTTCCACTAGAGCACTGCAACATTCTATTATGTTTCTCGTTGTTTAGAATAGTCTTCCTCCAATCAAACATCCACATCACCATCGGAGTAATCTTTGTGAAAAACAAATTTGACCCTATAGTTCACTTGCTTTAAACACACTTGTGGCTACCTCTTGCCTGCAGAATGAAGGTCAAGCTTCCTAATGTGGTGTATGAAGTTCTCCATTATGTTAGATTTTATAATTTAATTAATAAATGAATGAGCAAAGAAACATATACTTGGAAGGTATATTTGAAGAGGATGCAGGGTAAATAGATGACTTATTGTGAACTTGCCACCCATATTACCCTCACCTGAACTTATAAGCTTCTCTTATGTTTCTGGAGGAAGGAGGTGAGACCACAACATGAAAATTCTGCCACAAGAAGGTCTTTACTCAGATAAACTCAGCTCTGTACTCATTATGGTGTTTTCCTAGAACCTATAAACTCCCTTTAGTTTTCATAACTTTCTCCCCTCAGAACTTGACTAGGGAAGGAAGTCCAAAAACAGGTCTAAACAACTGCTGTCCACTGTCGACAGTCATACCTCTGGAAGCACTCTTATGAATAGGAGATAAACTAAAGAGGGTCAAGAAGATATCTCAACTTTCTGTGCAAAGAGAAAACTTAAGGTCGCTATGTGATTTATAAGTCTACTTATTTAATTGCATTTATACCTTGGTCTGTTAAAACAGCATTTCACCTGCCTATTTCCATTTGCAACCACATGATCTGATAATATCATTAAAAGTTGGTTATTGGCCGGGCGCGGTGGCTCACGCCTGTAATCCTAGCACTCTGGGAGGCCGAGGCGGGCGGATCGCTCAAGGTCAGGAGTTCGAAACCAGCCTGAGCAAGAGTGAGACCCCGTCTCTACTATAAATAGAAAAGAAAGAAATTA
>CAUYRT010100737.1:0-66684 GCA_963574885.1 Lepilemur ruficaudatus | reverse complement strand
GAACACCTGTTCTCACACGGATTGTTTCTTGTTGATCAGCCTCAAGACACCTTGTGACTTGCAAACAAGCCAAGGTGCCTTGACCCGCAAACGGGAAAGGGCAAAGGAGGAGACGCACTCGTTAACTCCCTGAGGCAGAGTGGTGAGAACCAGTCCATGCTGAGACGAAAACATTCTGGGAACAGAAAATAATGGTGGGAAAAGTTGGGGTAGACTGGGACAGATGCCAAAAGAACAGTGTTAAAAATAAAGTTGCTGCAAGCAGGAATGGCTGCAGTCTTGTATCATCTCTGTGTGTCTGTCGTTTGTTGTCTGTCTTCTGTGTTCAATTCTCCTCCCCAAGTGGAGCCACAACACCCTAACCCCTAATGTAATGGTATTTGGAGATGGGGCCACTGGGAGGTAATTAGGTTTAGATGAGGTGGAGAAGGTAATGCCCTTATTGGTGGAATTACTGCCCTTATAAGAAGAGACACCAGAAACTTGCTCACTTCCTCTTTCTCCAACACATGAGGACACAGGGAGAAGACAATTGTTTCCAAACCAGGAAGAGAACACTTACCAGAACCCCACAGTGCAGGCATCTTGATTTTGAAGGTCAAGGCTCCAGAACTGTGAGAAATAAATATGTGCTGTTTAAACCATCCAGTCTATGGTATTTTGTTAAGGCAGCCCAAGCTGGCTAAGACACTGGATAAGTTGGAAAATTTTAAATGTGTCTAATTTGCTGTGTTGCATTAATAAATTATATTGATTTTTAATTAGAGTATGATTCCTTGGTGGAGTGAAAATGCCATATATATATATATATATATATATAAAATCTTTATGGAGAATATACATTTAAAAGGTATCTGTGATTGACTCTTTGGTTTCCTGTAATGAAAATGAACTTGCACTGATTTAAGAAACAAAAAGGAACTATAAAAGATCACACTTTTTTTTCCCTAATGAGACTATTCTACTTTCTTTCCTCTCACCTGGTTCTAGCCACACTGTCCTCTTTGCTCTTTCCTGGTACGCACCATGCAAGTTCACACACTGAGGACTTTGCACTTGCTGTCCTTTCTGCCTGGAGTTCCGTGACTCTGGATAGATTCTTCCCAATTTCCTCACCTACTCTTTCCCATATCTAGAATTGCAGGCACCTCTCACCACTGCACTCTCATTCTCCTTAACCTCCTCTATATTTTTCCACATAACAAAACCATATGGTTTTCTTACTATAAAATAACTACATTACATAATTTACATTTTATTGCCTTTGTTTGTTTATTGTCGGTTCCGAAGAATATAAATTCCATGAGAGCAGGGATCTTTGCTTGTTTTATTCACTGATGTATAACAAATATCTGGAACAATGCCTGGAACATAGTAGATGTTTGATAAATATTTTCCTGAATGAATAAATATATTTTTAACCAAATATGCTGACTCTGCTTGTTTGGCTATATTTGTATGTGTATGTGTGTGTGTCTATGCACATGTATGTGTCTGGAGAAGAAAGAAATTAGTTAATTCTAAATCTGTAAAATTTGAAAAATAATACTTATAATGTTATTAAAATAAGCTTATATAAGATACATGAAGTGTTTAGTATGGAATGTGGCGCATAGTTAGCATTTAGCAAATGATATTTTCTTTTGTTTACCATCTGGTTGCCCATTGTTGTTGGAAGTAGGCTCTTTACTGTTGTGTAAATTACAATGTTTTATTTCATCCATATATCAATTATGTATTTAGTTTTTTCTAATTAAAACTCTTTGTTGGATATTTAAGTTTTCCTGATTTTTTAGTGACACAAATATTTATGTTGTCTCTGTTATTTTTTCCTACGTTTTCTTGCATTTTCCTTCATAGCATTTAACAATTTGTAATTGTATATTTATTAAAATTTCAATTTCCTTAACATCTATTTTCATAAAGTACTATAATTTCAGTAAAGGCAGGTACTTCTGTAATTTAATCATCTTTTATATATGGAGCCTGGCAGGGTGCTTGCCACATAGTAGGTAATATATACGAAATGGAAGAAACACCAAAGTCATAAAAAAGAATTAGAACTTATGAAGCAAAAATGAAAGAAAACCTCTAGAAATCTAAAAATGGAGAAAATTGCTTAAAGATTCTTAAATTTTTTTATGGATTGGAAATATGATCAGTATTCTCCCTATACGGTTTGGTGTTTTGTGGTTGTTGTTTCCAAATACAACACACAGAAGCATAGTGTGGACTTTCTCATTTTTGGTTAAATTACTTTTACCCAATTTGTTTAACATAAAAAGACTCAAATTAAAGATAGTGGATTGGATTGCTAGAAGTATTTTCTATATTATAAAATACTACTTGATTGTGAAATATATTGGTGGTGATTAGATATTTAATTATATAGAAATTGGCCATCATGATAGTTCCCAACAAAGATCAAGGTGTATAGGCACCAAACAAGATCCTTTTTTGAAAAATATATCTTGGATCTTTCCATATTTTCTATGATAAATAAATTCTTTTATCAGTTTTGGTAAGTGAGTATGCTGAAGTACTCAGCATACTCACTTACTGAGGTACTTATGAAGTGAGTGTGCATAAGTGGTTGTATATACTTTTTGTAATGGAAAAATTTGGTTGAGGACTCTAACATTACCATTTTTCCTGGCTGGATGGAGTTTGTTAGCTTATGCTAAAATTTTATCTAGAAATGAGGGGAGTTTGGGGCAAGTGAAATTTTGATGATTTAGCATTTATGTAGGTTTTAAAAATTTTAATGGTTTCAAAAGAGAAAGACAATGGGAATTATATAGGGAGTACAATTAATGAGATTTAGAAATAAAAAGAACAATGCATAATTCAAAAAATTGGAAATAGGGTAAAACCTCCAACAAACTACTGAAATAAAAGCTATTCTTTTAAAAGAAATCACCAGTAAATTCTACATAATCTAATTGCCATTAAGAAATCACTAGAATATTATGTCCATGAATAGGAGACATCATGTTTTCATCATCGGATTATCAGTACATAGGGCAGAATGAAAGAGGACTCAATCAGAAAGTTGGCTAGAGAACTAATCTTTAAGGTGTGTCAAAACATTATTAGGGCATCAAAATATCTCTGGAAACATAAAAAGATGGTGAAAATAGTATTTCCGTATTTTCTCTCAGGAAGAATATTCTATGAGGCAGAAAGAAATACTTTGTTATAGGCTAGATGGTGCAATAAAATATGGCTGCCTATCGTAGGTCATGGGTGTAGTTCTCTGAAAGGCTTTGGTTTGGCTGAATAAGGGGTGTATCTATGGGACCAAGCTGATTTACCTGAACTAAAAGAGGAAGCACTAAGGTCCATATTAGTCTGACCAACCAGAGCAATGGGCCTTTTCCTCTTTTTCTCATAAAATTCTCAGCCTCTACCCTAAATGCATAGAGAAAAGAAATATTTAAAGAGTGCCACTTCTGAAGGATATTCTAGCTATCATGACTTGCTCTAGCATCCCAGTGTTTTCACAGTTCTTTTGTCCCCACAATGCATAAACATTGTTAAGCTCTTTTCTGGTATAGTCACCATCACCCTGGAATGACTGAGAAAGTTTTCAAATCTCTGGGAAGAAATTGGATGTTAAGGAGTGTGGGGAAAATACATTTACTTGTGAAAAGTTTGATCTGATGACTTCATGACTTCACATGGACATAGATTATGTGGGAAAATCCCGATACCTCTAGAATGTTTTGAGCACAGCTAATTAAGTTTTGACAACAAGAGCTCATAAATATTTGTTTTACAATGTGGGTTTTGTGAGTGTATTTGATAAACACATAAGATGGTAAGGTCGACAAAGCATGACTCAAAAAGTATTTACAGAGCAGAATGTTATGATATATTGTATCAGATCTCTGATTTATATGGAGTAGCTAGAAATGAATTTACATGATAAAATAGACCATTTACTGCCTGTAAAGTGTATAAAACACTAACCCAATCTGTACTGAAAAAGTTTATGTGACTTTTATTGCAGGCACTTTGGTTGTTTCTATCTGCTTGATAGTTATTTTTTAGGGTCTTTGTAATATTCATTTTAAAAATTAATACTCCCAGATTAGATTAAAATCTGAGTATCTGATAAATAACATATATTGTGAATGAAATGTTTTTAAAGAGTGTCATAGCTATGAAATCTTTTTATGATTGCATGCAAGTAGTGCTATTAGAATGAGAGCTTATAAAGATACCTTATTTCTCAAACTAAATAATTTTTTTTCTTTTACATTATATAACTGTGTGTTCTGAAAGTGCCTTGAAGAATAGAATCTCTTGGCCTGATATTAATAATCACATCGGCTATTTATTTACTTACATGTTTAATAATAATGTCATATTTATACAACAATTATTAATGTTGTGCTTGTACATCTATTACAACATTCTGTGCTCACAATAGGCAAATAAATCATGTTTTTGTTAAGGTAAATTCATTTAGGCTATTTTTCTTTATTTCAGCATATTAAAGGTTACATATATTGCCTTTGCCTCACCCGAGTCAGAGCTTCAAGTGTGACCATCCCCCAGACAGTGCGCACCGCACACATTAGGTGTGAATGTAGCCACCCCTTCACCCCCCTCCAAACTGCCTAACACCAGATGAATGTTACTACTATATGTGCACGATTGAGTCAAATATCTGGGTTCAAATCCAGTCTTTCTTCCTATACAGAAGAAATATTAGGATAGTTAACATTTATTGGGTATGTATACCTGCCAGTTATTGTGCTATACATAGTTTATTTAATGACATCCAACATGGGCACCTTTATCATTTCTTCTTTACAGGTTAAGAAATTGAGGCTTAAGGAGATTAAGTTATATACTAAAGGCTACACAGCTTTTAAGTGACATAACTAGTGATGTAACCTGGCCAGCCTGAACCCAAAGCCCAGTTTTAACCACAACACTAGACTGCATCTCTTTAAACCATAGTGATTCGGGAAACAGTTCTTTCAGTAAAATACTTTGCTGTCAACAATTCTGCCTACCTGAGATCTAAATTTTGGCCTTTCTGGAGCGACATGAGGAGATTAATAGTATGTTCCTTTCTTATACCTGTCACTTATCTTCTCAAGAAGATTGGCCAAAGATTTCTCACTATCTCCATTCTAACACTACCTAATAAAGTAAAGCACAAATGCCCTAAAATTAAAACTTCCAATTTCTATCTTAATGTTATTGGTTTTTTTATCCTCTTAGGGATTGTATTTGGTTCTAAGTGAGAGAAATCAAGATTCAGAAGCATCTTCCCGAAGTGTGATGAGAGAGAGGAATTCTAGAGCAAACTATATAAAGGCAGCCCAAAGCTCACAGCATGAGAGAAACTTCAAAGATAGTAAGTGAAAAGCCATGAAGACAGCCTCAACTGTCAAGTGTGAATGGGAAATAAGAAAATGGGAAATTAAAAAAATATATATATCAAGATTGGAGGAAAGCTGTGGGAGAAGGGCTCGGATAAGCAATTTGGATCTAAGGTGGTAGACGTCACTTGCACATGCATTACTGGTTGTATTACAGGAGGGGAACCCTGAGCTTAGGGTACCTGGTAATTTATAATGGACAGTAGGCATGCTGGGCTTTGATCTGGAGGGAGAGATTATTTTACTGGACAATAGTATGCCTGGAGGGAGATACCTTCTCTCTCTTCCAAGGCTACTTGTTAAACAAACATCTTTCAAAAGATAGTTCAGAAGAAAGGCAACCAGTGCCTCTACTCCCAGGATGGGCAGATACTTGAGGGACTGCTAAACACTTGTGTCTCATTAATAACTATACTTTATTTCTATACCGTCTTGGCATCTGGCAAGTTTTCCCGTGAGTACACCACTCCATTGACCACTCTAGTGGTTTAGCTGATCACTTCAGCTAAACTCAGGGACAAGTTCTACGCCACCTTTACCTAATTGGATAACTTCCATCCTGGGGATAACTACCCACAGGTTGTAAACCAGTTATTCCTCCAGAAAGCACCTCTGAGCAGCCTAAATTTAGAGAGATCCTCACAGTCATCTGAGAGTTTCTTGATCCACTGGTGGTATTTCCTTAAATGCCTGAAAATTTCTTTTGAACACCTCTAAAGTATTTGTCATTGTGTTTTTAGGAGGGAGGTGAGTTAATGAATGGCTTTCACAAAATAAGTATATTCCTGAAGGCACCACAGTGTCCTGGAGAGAATACTATATACAATTATTAGGCCTCCCAAGTTGGACCTACATCAGTTGGAGGGCACAGATTGATACAGCCTCCATGCAAGCCAGTCAGTATTAATTTTCCCAAATGGTGGAGACTAGTCTTTGTGTTTGGAGGGAGGGCCTGAGGAAGTCAGTCTAATTTGTTCTGTTTGTCCTTGGCTCCTCCCTGATGAAATTTGCTTGCCCCATGAAATAATTAAGCCTTGGCTAGGCAAACGGAAGTGTTGAAAAGTGATTTGTATGTGAGGTGCAGGGGCTGGGACTCTCTATGCTATTTCTGATAGATTTATTAACATCTCTGAGATTAAGGGTAATGGTGTTCAAATCATGGTAGGAGTGGTCTGGTGGGGAATCTCAGACCCAGGCAGTCAGTTAAATATAAGGCTCTTGCAACAGTTTGGGAGACTTGCATCAGAGTGTTTTCCTTTAGGAGAAAGCCTCCAGGGTGGCTCTGACAAATAACAGACCATAATGTCCCAACTTCTCCCTTAAGATGTTCATTCCTTCCTCAGCCAAAAGACAAGGCTGTTGCTCTCCCTCCACTGCCACAGAATCAGCACTTCCTATTCACATAGCTATTATGCCATTTGTTTTCCAATCATCTTTTATTTGCATCCAGATCGTTCATCTGGCAGCATTATTGAACACTGTACAAGAGGGATCAGTACATTTTTATAACACAGAGACACACTGTGACATATATGTTGCCCACTTTTGCCCAGGTGGGTTACTATAGGGGACTTGGCTAGCAGTATGCTTATGAAAATATTAATTATCTTTATAATCGAGGACTATATAAACCCAATAAGAGTATCCAAGTGACTAGCCACAATTAAGTTTGAGCTCCCTAAGCCCCCTTTTAACCATGCTGACGCCCAGAGGGTGTAGCAACCAGGCCTACGTGGGATTACTGTTAAATAAGAAAGACACATCCAGGAATGGTCAGGGCAGAATGCCAGTTTTCAAAATAGATCTATATAACCATCCCCATCCCCAGCTTTTTTGATGGGATCACTACCCATGAAGCAAGTGAGAGGAAAGGATATCTCCCTCTTTGGAGATAACCTGCTTCAGTGACCAAACTGCCTCGCTAACATTGTGGACCAGGAAGAGGTAAGGAAAGTAGAGCCAGAAATATTTTTGACTTGATTTTTGAGGAAGCATTTGCAATGCTCAACAATATCAGGTACCTGTGAATGCACAGAAGGTCTATTGAGTACCGGGAATATAAGCACACTATGGAGTGGCTTTTCCAATAAAAGGTGAAACATTGTTACAGTGTAAATTGTTTGAAAAGCCAAATATTAATATGACACAGATAATAGGGACCATAATGGTATTGTCAGAGTCAGCTGAGCTGATAAGCATAGCAACACTGTAACCTGACAAAATAAGTCTTGCTTCTGTCCTGTTATCAAAATTAAATATATTTCCGTATCAGAGCTGAGTATAATAAATAATATGTGCTCAATAAACTATAAAGCAAGAGATTGAGTTGGGATGGGAGTCCTGGAAAAACAAGCACTAATTACACAACATTTGTATCAGTAGGCACTGATAACTCTTGTATAACACTTTATGTTTTATTATATATTTTCTTATTTGATTCTAAAACACAAGTTTGAGACAGGTAGTGCAGGTAATATTCCTGTATCTTGTTTAATAGTGAGGAAACAAGATCTCAACAATAGTGACCTATTTGTTGTCAGACAGCTTGTTATTGACCAAGTAAAGACTTTTAGCTGGGACTTTTTATACCGTTGTCTGTACCTATTGCACATGACCATGCTATTTTCATTTATTTCTGTTTCATCCAGAATAATGCTCAATGAGTCTGCTCAATGTAGGGACATCACCTTTAACAATTTCTGAGACATTAAATAGAGATGCATTATCAACTATCTTGGTGTGTATAAAAATTTTAACCAGATTTTTCAGCTCAGTTTAACATATACAACAAATCACCAATAATTGTGGTAAAATGTGTAGGTGTGTGTGTCGAATTTTAGTAGCACCAAATCTTTTTTGGAAATAGAAAGATTGTACACAGTGAATGTAAAAATTATTTTTTTTTTAAAAATCAGTATCTTCTTGCCAGGTGGTTTATAAAGTTTTACTTGCTTCGCTTGGTGTGTCTCAGTCTACCTCCAACCCCCTTTTGTTTGTGGAGCGTCATCTTCTAAAGTGCGCCATGCTGCTTCTTCCAGGAATGGGTCCATCTGTGTTGCTTTGCGTGTTTCAGAGGCTTGCAGACTTCCTTCAGCAGTAACTCAGTATTTGCTTCTTATTACCACAGTTTACCATCCTTCCTGCAAATGCCTATACACTCATGTTTCACTATTTTCCAGTGGTCTTTTTTTTTTCCACTTTAAAATATTTTTTTCTACTTTTTTTCAAACAGGATGCCATGGCAGATACTTTTGCTTCACACACTTAACTACTCTGGCTCTCTCATGGCCAGACACCACTTTGTATTTGCACAGACTCCGGTGGCCGACACAGCCTTCTTTTACTGTTTCTACAGTATGTGGCAGGTGCTTTCATCCACCCTTCCTTCAGGAAATCCTCTATTTAGTGCTGGAAAGAAATGCTGCTGAGCAGAACCACCAAAAGTCAGCTCCTTTCAGGAAACAGCAAAACTGTGCCTGTTGGATATTTCCTGTTCCTTCATTTTATAAGTACACTTTAGCTGAAATTAAAAAAAAAAAAAGACTACACAGCAAAAGTTTGTGGCAATATGACTAATGTCTTCTATGTTCAACTCTTTATCATACATTACTTGTGGTTTAAATTTACAAATTCAAACAAGTTCAGTTTTAACAATTTTTGTTAGAGGTGAGACAGAACAAAATGAGAGATTTGTCATAAATAAAACATCTTGTTAGGGTAGCATGGTATCTCTGATTTGGAAGATGCCATAAATATTAATATTTGTTATTGGCATAAAAATTCAATATGTTTTTATTGTACAATAGGTACCTATTTGTAAAATATAGTGAGAGTCACTTTAGTGTTAAAAGTGGGGAAAGAAGGTGACTTGAATGCCTTCTTTACAGTCCTCTTCCCCACCTTACAAAGGGTCGGAAAAAGAAAAAATGCATAACTTGAAATGGGAGACTGGAATATTTGCATCTTCCCAGAGAATACAGTAATTAAGATGAACAAAGGAGATTTGTTTTATTTGGACTTCATGGGTTCCTTTTATAAAATTTAGGCTTATCTTCAAAGGATTGTTTTAATAGCTTAAAAGTTCAAACTCTCACACCTTAAATAAATAAAACATTGAAATTGCTGATTGCTACAAAATGGTTTTATGGGAAACTAATCTAACTAAAAATTGGCACTGAATGCAGAAAGTTCCATCATCTCGAGCAAAGCATACAGAGGGTCTGGGTGGGGTAGGGCATGAAAGGTTGGAACTCTCACACCAGCAAATAGTAGTCACCAATTGTCTGACATTTCACCTTCTGCACTTTCAGTTACCCATGGTCAACAGTGGCCTGAAAATAGTTGAGTATAGTACAACAAGATATTTTGAGAGAGAGAGAGAGAGAGAAAGAGAGAGACCACATTCTCATAACCTTTATTACAGTATATTGTTATAATTTATTTTACTATTATTTATTGCTGTGAACCTCCTACTGTGCCTAATTTATCAATTAAACTTTATCATAGGTATGTATGTACAGGGGAAAAAAAAAAACAGTATAGCTAGGGTTTGGTACTATCCAGGGCTTCTGGTATCCACTGGGGCTCTTGGATACTACTGTATTTCTTACTTATCTCCACAAGGGGTGGGCAAAGATCTGGTCTACTAGTTTCTTCAAGCATGCTCCGAAGTCCTCCCTTGGGAGCCTAGCATTGTGAGGGCGTGGCATTCCACTAATCCCCTTTGTCATAACTAAGCTTGGAGAATACTTGATTAGAATCAGCTTTTTCTCTCTCTCTTTTCTTTCTTTCTTTCCTCCTTTACTCCCTCCATTCTTCCTGCCCTCTCTCTTCTGTCTTTCTTGTTTTCTCTCTCTCTCCTTCCTTTCTTCCTTCCTTCCTTCCCTGTTTCTCAATGTCATATCTTTACCATCCCAAACATCAAATTTATGCCCCATTAGACCAAAGGGACTGTTGGAACAATGATTTCACACTTCACAATATTTTTTGTGTGATATCTCTCCACATAATATTCCTGAATATGAGATTCAGAACAAAAGCAACTTAGAATGCACTTCTTTCTGGGCAGGATGGGGTATCATCTAGTGTCACCTGTCATGTCTTCTTGCTCAGTGGTAGCTCATAAGTCCAGGTTCAAAGGTTTTCCATTTATCATAATGTTGGCAGAACAATTGTTAGAGACATTGGGCAGATGGTCTCCGAGAAATTCATTGGCTGTGTAACTGATCAGTAGTGGGTATTACCTATGACTCCCCCTTTTGCCACTTCACACTTGACTTGTATCTGGGGGCTGATTCTTAGTGCTGAGAACACTCAGGTCAAGAGTAGCCAGTAGCCTTGCCCCTGAGGCTCACAGTATAAACCTAAATTTAGGTCCTTTCTTGACAGTCTGGCACCACAGGGCCCATAAGTCCCACACTGCCACAAAGGATAGAGCTGAGTGATAGTGCCCCTTTAGAGGGGACATTTGCTCACCCATGCAAAGAAGATGAGCCTAGCCTGCATATTCATTTACACGTCCTGACTAGCTCTTGTAGGCGTTTGAGTTGGACACAATTGAAAGACAACATTTTCTCATGCCAGTAATCATGTTTTTTAGAAATTTTCATTGAAGAATCATGTAAATAAAATGTGCATATATTCATGTACAACTCACTGAATTTTTATGAACCAAACGCTCCCATGTAATCAGCATCAAGATTAAGAAATAAAATGTTATGAGCATCCTAGAAGATCCTGTGTGCCCTTCCAGTGACTACTCACCCTCCCAACAACCCTGTCTTCATATCTACCCGGCCAGGGTTTTGACCATGTTTCTGGAATATCTACTATGCATTTGAATATATGGTGCCTCATTTGATCCTTACAGCAGCACTAGGAGATCGGTAGGGCTGTGTATTCAATCAGGCAAACAATACCACTTTATTCAACATCATCTTTCACTGACTTCATGATGACATGCCATAATTTGGGCAGGGTATTTTGTGAGTAACCTAAACAAAATCTACCTAAAAATCCTCCTATCTTACTCAAATAGCTAAACTTGAGACATTATATAACAGATAATAAAATCCAACCCACTGAAAGTGCCTGTTATTTCCAGCAGTGGGAGGCTCAACTGTTGCTGAACTTCTCTTTCCCTTCAAGCCTTTATTCATGTTGCTTGTTTTAAGGGCTCCAGGGTGCTGCTCTGATTAGAAGTGAAGAATACAGTTGTTGGAACGTTTGTTGCAGCTGTATGCTTGGCTCTCAAAGTTCATATATTACTGGGATAGTGCAGTGCCTCTGAAAATACATAAAGCATTACTGTTAGGCTTAGCATGAGCCATGCAATACTTCCCTTTGGAGAATTTATTTTGATGGAAATAGCTCATTAGATAAGAAAATGCCTATTTTGTTTTCATTCCATTTTTTAAAAAATATCTGTGCATGTTTGTGTAGCAGGTAAAGTTAAAACCCCAGTGTAGCAACACTTAAGCTGCTTTTTCTTCCCTTTCAAAAACAATAACAGAAAAGGAAAATTTATATGTAATATACCATAATTTACTCAAATATAATGAATGCATGCAATTTTGCATCCTCAAGTATTAATTATAGAGGAGTTTATAGTAATTTATAATGCATTAGAAGATTATTTTTTGAAGAGACCTTAGCAAAAGCCAATGGTAACTCTAGCTCTCATTTATAATAATGGAGGAACTGCATTGAAACTTGATTTTTTTTCCAATCATATAATTGAAAAATAACATTTAACATATCCCCAAACATAATGAACTCATTAAAAACCTTTTTATTTGTTATTTTATAATATTTAAAATAATTACATGTTTTAAACAAAATTTTAGCCATTATTTTTCTTAGTTCTTTATAGACTAACATATAGTGGGGAAGCTGTTTCTTAAATTACGCCACTGTATATGTCCAAAAAACTAGAAATACACTGAATTATAGTGCTCTATTTTTCTGCTTAAGCAACTTCCTATAATTGTAAACTTGCATGGTATTGTATCTTGAGAATTCGTAGACATTTTTTTCTTTTACATAAAAGAAAACCAAGATTTTCCGAGATTGGTATAGAAAAGTGGAATCAGTTTTTGAACAGGGGCAGTGGATTTTATGGTCTTCTTTTTGGGGATTTTTTTATATTTACCCATAATATACTCATAACTCTAACCCTGGTCCTCATTTTGTCCTGAAAAGTGGGTCTAATGTGGATCTGGCTATTCCATCTTGACCCGACTGTGGACATGTGGCCTTTGCCTTTATAACCTACAGTGCAGTTGAAATTAGAGAGTAAGACAGCACTTTTTAAAGTACAATAAAATGAAAATCAACCTAGAAAAGTAGCATGAACTAGATTATTTAGCTTCTGGAGCAGAACATAATTTTAGCTTATATTTTATTGCAAGGAGACCGTAACTGTTCTCTGGCTCTCCACATTTCTGTTCTTACATAATGGAAGACATATTTGACCACTGCCCCATGGAAACACCTTTACAAACATCTAGAACTTTCAAAATCAATGGAAAGATCTAGAGGCAGAAATAGTGTTACCTCTTTTTGCTTTCATGTTTCTTGTCTAAAAGCTAACCTCTTCTCTCAGTGATTGACACACTGACCCCTCAGGAGAGACCTCACCTGCCCATAGATGCAAGCCCTTGGCTTGCAGACTCCTCAGGAGAACCATTTAGTAATCTCACCCCTACACCCTATAATCATACAAAAGGTGCACATATGTAGAAGAGGCCACGTGCTTTGTATTTTTAACCCGTGTGGGAAATTTCTGCATGTCTATACCACAGCGAGATACCTATATTCTTTGCTATCTACTGGTAGAAAGGGGATGGATTTAGCCTTAGTGAGGAGGGAAAAGTGGTTTTGTTGTTGTTGTTGTTGTTGTTTTTGCCTATCTGCATCAAGATTGACAAACTAAAAATCTTGACAAATATTTGTATAGCTATGCAAAGTAGTCACCTCTTGTCCCTCCCAAACCATAGGACTTGACGTTTTGTACCAACTTTTTCCCTTTTTCCCACTCTGATGAGAGTGCCTCCCCCTGTCTCTGTACAATGGTTGAAAGGGGTTTGGCTGTGATCAGGTTTCTACCAGCTTTGAAGGGGGCATTACAGAGTGAGCTCTGGCCCCTTACATAAAAGTAATATGTATTAATCAGGTCTCTTTTGACTGTAGTTTATAGACTCCCAGCTTAATCAGATTAAGAAAGAGGGAAGCAAACCCTATTTGATCTAAACAAAATGATGAACAACAGCAACATAATAGCCGGGGACTTCAACAACCCACTGACAGAATGGGACAAATCCTCCAAGCAGAAAATAAAATACTTTAACCTCAGAAATTGATTAATTTCTTTAAATAGCTAGTTTGGCAACATAAAAGGAGCAACAAAAATGAATGAAAATAGATATAGACTAGCTATTTCTACTGGGGAGAAATGGAAGAAATCATTTATTTTGACTGTCTTGGTAATTGCTATAGGTAGAACATGATTCATTTGATAATAGTATCGAGTAAGAAGGTGGCCTAAATATAGAGAATAATCACGCTATGACCCAGCTCACCTACGTTATAGAGCTTATGCTACTTTGTCTGGGAGCAAGGGATTTCCAGGTGGTATAATTTTCCATTAATGTCAAGCATTCAGGTACAGGGAAGAGAACTTTCTTCTCAAAATTTGTTGCCATAATCAAAGGAAACAGATATGCTTCTTGCTTCTTTTGTGATGGCCCTAGAGAGCTGTCACTATTGACATGTATTATTTTTATTAAATCTCAACCTTTTCGAGGCCACTGATTATTCCTTTTGTGAGAAGAAATGTCCACTAATTTCAAACACTACTTTAGAAAGGAAACAGACCAATTTACATAAAATAATTCACAGAAAGCCAATTAGCTGACAACTCTTTTGCTGAGAGCCAATTTGCCAAATGACCAATTTGCCTAAAGCTAATTTGCTAAAAACCAATTTACTGAATGACCTATTCTCCAAATTAGTGAGAATTAAAAATAATTTTTGGTTCCATCACTGTTCCCACTTATGCCACTAGCCTTTGTAGCCACCTTTGTCCCTGGTCAGGTATTTGCCTCTAGGGGCAAAACAGCTATAACTTGTGCCAAGATCTCTTTTGAGGTGTTTGTCTGACAGGCCCCGGGGTTTATGACTTCCATTTTAAAGAAAAGGAAACTGAGGATTATGAAAGTGGATTAACTTGCTTATTTAAGTCAATTAAGACACCAGAATATTATGTACATGTTTATCTGGGTCTAAAGAAATACATGTTCTGCTTTTAACCATTGTGGTATGCACTATCTAATCATCTATAGTGTGTTTTATACTGTGACCACACCTGAGAAGAATTAGGGCAAAATAAGTCCTTAATAAACAACACATTTCTATGAGAAAGAAAATAAGTCAGAAAATATAATACCAATGTATTAGCTAACACTCTGTGAGGGAATGGGATACTTGGATTGAGTAAATATTCTGTTTAAAGTAAGTGCATGTATTACACATTGGTAGAGATATCTAAACACGATAATGTAAAAATATACCGTTCTACATCTCTATGGGAAGGGATGAAACTTCACTATTTATTTTAGGTTGATTGAAAAGACTGCTGAGCTTGGAGTTACTATTCTGATAAAGAGGAGTCTGGACCCAGACCTTACTTCGAACCAAGGTCCAACAAGTATTTAAAATATTGAGAGGAGAAAGTTATCAATTCATTTGACAAATTATCTGCTGTCAAACAAAATCATTACCAGTAAAACTGTCAGGAATCAGTCCTGGAAGGTGGGATGCAGAGGGTAATCTTGCTTGTACATTAGCTTGTTGTCAGAGTAGCATCTTCCAATGGCTGAAGGGGTTGCTGTCCCTGCTCACAGAGTAAGATCTGAAGATACAGTTCAGTGACCTGCAGACAACAGTGAAACTGAGGTAGAGGTAGTACAGGCATCCACTGGCCTATGCAAACTTATGTCATTGTTTTCATAGTAACTACAGTAGAGATGAAGTCTATTCACAGCCTCAGATTGAATGCCTGCTATTTTGTGGGGAAAGTTATTATTTGATTAAGTGGTTACTAGCTCTTTAGGAAAAAGAAGATTTTAAAAACTCTCTTTTGGAATTTAGATGGGAAACAGGACCACTGAACTATATATTGCATGACATATCTTGCACTCTTTGATACCTTTGAGTGAATTAGAAAATGGAGCTCCTTCAAGGACTATGTGCAATTTGATCAGGGGACTCTCAGCTAGATTCAGTTCTCCCATTGCCTTGGCCAAAAGTCTTTGTACAGTGCGCAGACTGCTCAATCATGTTTTTCCTTCCCCATGCAAAAATTGTGACCAACAAAAGAATCAACTAATTACAATATAGTTGCCAAAAAATTTCTCCTCCGAGTCAATTCTATATTCTCATCAACTATTAAGTTCTAATTGCTTTCCAATTGCTAATGACCTATTCTTTTTGCTTATTCTTACTAATTTAAGTGAATAAATTTATTTTATGGTGTATTATTGATATAAAAATGACCTGTGATCAATAAGTGAAACAAAAAACCAGTACAGAAAAGAATAAGGGAGAAAGGAAAGTCTCCCCTTACCCTCATTCCCATCTTCCGGAAACAGCTACTGCAGGACCAAGCACTGATGGTTGTATGACTTGCCCAAGATCTAACCACCAGTGAGCAAGGGAGGGAGGCCCACTTTGACTCAGGGACCTGCTTTCTAAAACCCTATACTCCACTTCTTGTTAAGCACTTTCAATCTCTCCACTTCTTTCTTTGGATTTTTTCTCAGTTATTACCACAGACAAACCTCATCTCTCTTATTTTTCTTCTCTCTTCCTTTTGCTAGTTAGAAATCCCATATGATCCTGGTCAAGTCAAGTGAGTACAGGAATAGAGCTGATGGTATGTCTTCATTAAACAAACGAAAATTTTACCTTTTGTAGTGAAATTAGACAATATCAGGAAGCAATGATCAACCCTTAAAATGTCTTGAATCCTCTTCAGAATCTATAATGACAACTTCTTCTACTACTTCTTCCTCTTATAATTAAAAATTTAATTTAATTTACCTTAAGAACCAATGTTCAAGGGAAATTTCTTATTAAATTTTATTGTACTTCTTGTTTTCCAAATGTATAGCAACTTTTACCTCACTTTATATGAATGAATTTGAATATTGCTTTGGACTTCTTTCTTAAATTCAAATACCTCTTTGAATTTTTGTATATAAAGTATGGGAAGGAATCATAAAATTAGCTTTATTTCTATGTGGTTGATTGATTTGTAGAAGGAGTTTATTACATTGTAGTCAACATCATATGCACTTCAGAATCATATTGCACTTATTTAAATACTTTTTCTGTATGTGCTTTCCTATACCTTTTATGTGTTTAATTTTCTTTATTGCATTTCAGCTTTCTACTGCATGTCATGTCTGTTTACAATATAGACTGTTGGCTTATTTTAATACCAATTGAATATATTTTAATAAAATTTTGTTATGTAATTGGCCATTGGATGTGAAAAGCTTTTCTATTACAGAGACATTTTTATAATGTGATATGATCTGTATTTTACAGACTTTATTTGAATATTTATTAAGTTTTACTAATTCTACCCCACAATTTTCATAATGATAAATTGTGGCAGTAAGTGGGGGCAAAAGCTTCTGTTCAATCCGTAGCATCCTACCCCTGACTGAGATTACCTCTAGTTTTTGTTTTTCTACATTAGAATTGAGAAAGGTGAGACCTGAGAAATTCCGGTCTTCAGAGCTATGGCTCCTGCCTTGACGTAGAATGCACTCTGTGAACTGATAAGTTTACCACCCCACGCTCAGCTATAAAATAGGGAATGTTAGTCAATATAATAGTTACTATATTGTCTTAAAATAAATGTGAACTTAACCTTAATTACAATTTACAGCATTTAAGTGCTAAAATTTTTTAAAGCCACTTGTTTGTTATCATAGGCTTTACTTTTTCTCCTTTATACACTATATTTTATGTATTTGTGTTTTATGTATTTATGCATTTTTGACTTGCATAAATGGTATGATACTTTAGATCTTATATTGCTTTTTCTTCTTTTGCTTAATACTGTTTTTAGGATCTATCCATTGTTTACTATTTGCATTTCTAGTTCATTGCTTCTAAGGAAGGCTTGATATTTTACAGTACGCATTCACCGCATTTTCCTTATGTCCATTTAAGCAATTGTGTGAGAGATTGTGTGATATATCCTGGAGATGGACTACTGAGTCACTGATTATACCACTCCAAATATTATTAAGTATTGCCAAATTGTTCCCCAAAAAGATTGTACTAGCTTTATTTCTATGTTTTGGCCAAATTTCTAATTTTTGTGAATCTGATTGGTGTAAAGTAGTATTTTGAATATTTTCTAGTAATTAGTCAGTTTGACCATCTCTTCAATATTTCTTAGCTATTTGTGTTGTTATGTATGAATTCCCCTTCCTGTCTTTTGCTCTTTTGTTTTTCTTTCTATCAGGTTTTTGGTCGTTCTCTTGATGTTTTGTAACAGTTTATTTTAAAGTATAAATATTAATCCCTAATTGGTTTTTGTTTTTGAAAAGTCTTCAAACTTCTTGCTCTGTCAACCATTAGTCTATGGTAACTTTGATAAACAAAAATCCAAAATTTTTATTTAGTCTTTACATTACTAACCTTTTTGGATATTGATTAAGAAATCCTTCCTGATTCCAAAGTCAAAAAGATGTTTACCTATAATTGCTTTTATTAGCTTTACATTTCCTCCACTAATTTTCCTTACATGAAAACATTACTTTATCGAACTTCAGAGACTACTACATTCTTTCCTCAGAGTATGTGGTCTGAACACCTCCAAAATGTGGTAAACCAAGTTCAGCATTTGGGTAGAAAGTATATCCTGGGAGTAAACCAGTTTTTCATGTTTAACTTGAATTTAAATTTTAAAAAACTGAAATGTGAGGGAGAGTTTTAAAAATATCTGCACTTCCTTTAAACAGGAAGGAAAACTTACTATAAATGTTGATAATTTTAATCTGATTCTGTGCCAGCAGCCCAGAGGCAGAAGATGGTATTTAGTGCATTCAAACAGGTAGCCTCCGAGCAGAGAGGTAAATGTTTGTATTTGCTGGGATAATAGAAATCCCACTATGTAGCACGAGTTTAAGTGGATTCCCTGTTGTGTGAATAGCATTTTTGTTTTCAAACATTTTCCTTTCCTTTCTAGCCCTCTTTCATTTTGTGCCTTTTAAATGAAAACAACTAAAAAATTTAGAGTTGTTGCAGCATTAAAGTTATGACTTCATGGAAACTCTGAGCATAAAGTGCTCTACATTTTAATTTTTGTGTGAGTTTGTTGTCTCTTTCAGCCTTTAAATTAACCTAATTTATAAATTGAGCTCTATTAGTTTCCATTTATTTTCTATTGCCTGAAATTTGTGTCAAAAAACTCAGAGGATACAGCCCCAGAGGAAACAACCTATTTCCCAATTTTAGATGTTAACTCACTACTAAATTTCTGGGATTTTAATTTTGCATTTTATTTATTTTTTGGTCCTATCTATGACCGTAAAAGGGAGGTCTGGGAAGAGCGTTTAGTAGGAGTATTAGCCTATGCCCTAAAGAAAAGTACACAGAATTTATACATATATGGAAAACTTTCACAGTTGATTTGACCATTGTCTTCCGGGGAGTTTGATTCTTTCATGCACCTGCTATTCCTGATATAGCCAGCGCTCGGAGAACAGAGCCCAGGGAGAGGAACAGAGGGTATTGACACAGCAACCTCCTGAGCCAGCTGTGTGATCACCCCCTTAATCTACAGTCATTTTCCAGCTGTGAGGAAGAAGCTTGCAGCGGCCACTCGGCACAGAGTGCTCGTGTCCAGACTGGCTCAGGCAGGTGGCCTCTTTACTCCTCTTCCCTTTTATTTTTTCCTTTTGTAAGCACAGATGTGCACTCAGATGTGAGGCAGCTGTTCAAAGGACATCCCGGGATAAAAAGAAACTTTTATGCAGTTATTAGAATTGATTCTTCAGTCTTCGTTAACTTAGTAAATATTAATGACATCACTCAAAACAATCCTCCAATAGTTACTTGGATATTTTCTTAATAAGGTTACTGGTTGCAAGACTTTTTCCAAATTAAAATTTCAGAATATCTTATGACTATTCTTATGTTTAAATATCCATTTTCAAATAATCTCTCTCCTGCCAGGGCTGGCCCTGTAACTAACTTGTATAATTTAAATGGTATATAAAGGCCATTCTGTTCCTAAATAGTTTACCAGCTTGTTATGAAACAAAATCCCTCCAGAGAGTCACTCCTTGCATTAAAGCATTCTTTCTAGTCCAACGCACATGCACAGAGTCTCTTACAACACAGTCATTTATTGCAACCCCACTATGAGAGAGCAGCATGCTGTGAACCAAGAGTGCAAACCGGCATTTGGATAAGGTTCCTGCCCTTGAGGAGCTTACAGTCTGTTCGGAAAGTCAGGGCACGTATACTGAAGGTGAAATAATAAGACGAGGGAGCATCTGTGTAGATCATTACATTTATCTATATAAATCATTTACATTTATATGAGTTAAACAGAATCTCTGAGGGCTGGTCCTCAGAGAAGTACTTATGGATGACCGGGTGCTAGAGCCCTCTCCTGAAGGAAGGTAGGACGTGGGAAAACAGAGAGAAAATAGAAAATATTCTAGACCAGGAACAAAGAAAGGTATAAAAATGAATAAGATGTTCTGGAAATAGGGGACAGACCAGGGTGACTTCAATGGCTGAGTTCGTGTAAGAGGTTGCAGACAGTGAGAGAATATTGATGAAGACAAAAGCTTGGATGACGAGGTCCAGTGAGTGGACGTTTCTTGTCAGCTACTTTAGCGCTAACCTATGAAAAGCCTAATTTTTTAAAAATGCACACAAATCAAAGATAGTCATTTTGTTTATTACTTGAGCCCCTAAAAGAATTAACAAAGGCTGTATATAGATGACAACCATGGATCCTCCTAAATAAAACTGTGAACTCATAAAATCTGCTTTTGATTTCTTGTCATCTTTTCCTAGATATCCAATTTATTTCTCTGACTATCTGCTTTCTGCCTTCCCTTCTGCTGGAAATAATCTGAATGCCTGTGGGATTAGCCCCCTCTTTGGCCATCCAAGGAGATTTTATCAGAAAATTTTGGGGGACAAATAAACCCACTGTCCCTGGCATTCCTGCTACCACCGGATACTCAGATTGAAACCCTTTACTCTGTCCCTGGCCCCTTCATCTCATACTGTTCTGTGCTTTACCTTGCAGGACCCTTCTTTCTACTGCACTTTCCTCCTGAACATTTCACTGTGCCGTCCGAATCTTGCTACTCGGGCATCCCCAAATCCTGCATGGAATGTTTCCTTTACTTCTTGATCTTCCTGGAGACTTAGCAGTCCTTGCATGTAGAAGTTTCACGACTGCTCATTTGAGTGAGATTACGCATTTGCTCACACCCCAAATGCCATGGGCTGGGGTAAGCATTCTCCTCACTTCCCAGTATCCCTTTCAGATCATTTTTTTCCCCAGACAAATCAAAATCCCTGTCCTTTGAAGCTCTTTGTTTTCTTCAATCAACTTATAGACTGCCAGTCGGCCAGATGTTTAGACCTGATTTATTTAATACTGTTTTCTCTTCCAATACATCTCCTTCCATCATCCAGAATGACTTAAGTTTTCACACTGATGTTTTAATACAACATTTTAGCACGTTTCCTCTTTGTCTTTCTTCCAGTGACTTTTACACCCAGTTTATTTATTTTATTATTATTATTTTTTTTTGTTTGTAATTCCTCTGTTTTATTTTCTCCCCCCATTTCTTTTAGATGCCGTTCGAACATTAAGCAATGCCGAGGACTATCTTGATGATGAAGACTCGGATTAATTCCCTTTTGGAGCTTTGAGATCTAAAACTTCTGCTGCTTTTGCCATTCCGAAACTTTGTCTTTGCCAGCAGAGTGTTGGTAACTGAGTCTGGGGCTCATCATGGACGTGGAGGTAGCCTTGCTCTTCCCAGGCAGTTCTGCTGTTGTTTCTGTTTGTGGCCATCTGCTTGGGTTTCCCGGACAGGCTCAGCTCCCGCCTAAGTTGGTGCTGCCTGTCGGTGACTGGGAGGTGGAGTGAGGCCAGGTTCCCGGCTGTGGCTAGAAAGGAAAACTGTAAGGCTGGCGGGCGGAATTCTCCTGGGGGCTTGCACATTCCCCCTTCCCCACATCCTCAACTCCGCCACGTGGTTCCGAAGGGCCACTTCCTCGCGGAGGAACCACCCACTGGGGCGGCTTCCTGGCGGAAGAAGGTACCTCTGTGACCACACTCTAAACATTGGAATTACTTCTAATGGCTCCTCCTCTAGAATAATACACGGAAACATGTCCTTCTATGATAATGACTTTCTTTCTAACTCTTCATCAGGTTACTAACTCCCACCTTGATCTTCACTCTCTCAGGAATATCCCATATTTTCAGTGTTCTACTTCTTTCCCATATATCAGCCTACACTTACCTTTTCTTTCTTCTTTATTCTAATGGGATGCAATAGTCCATCATTTTAGCTACACTGTTTCTATATCCTCAGAACACTGAACTACTGTCCTTTTATCTCACCCACCAATTAAAATTCCAACCCTGGATCAATCCAGCTATGTGCTTTCTTTATACATCAGTTGAACTGCTGGAAACACACACATGCTTACATACAACTGCATGGACTGTTGACACCATAAATTCATGGTTTGGAACTTCAATCGGTCAACAGTGTTGCCTGGCATTTCTTTTGGTACCCCCATTTAGCTTCCCCTCAACTTCACATGGTGCCTATTTCAAATCTTCTCCATTAGCCTCTGATGTCTGTCCTCTCCCTCTCCCACCCTATATTCTTATTTTCAGCAGAAGAGTTTGCCTCTAGAGTCATAGCAAAAGACAAAAAACAAAGCAAAATAAAAAAGCATAGGAACTCTCCAATTTTCCATTTCTCACCAACTATATGAACAACTATCATTTCCTATTTGTCTTCTATTGTATCAGAAAAGTCACCAATTCTACCTGAGGATTATTCTTCACATTGTACATCCCAAACTTTGAGTTCCATCCCTTTATATGGTGCTGTTGTTAACATTATTGGCTTTTCATGTATCTTCAACCTCCTCACCTAGTTGTCATCAGTCCTTCTTTCTTTGAATGTCTTCCTCAACCCCATGCTTCTCTCTAACTATGGTTCCATCACTCCTCCTTCCCTCACTGGCACAATTCTCCAAAGAATTGCCTACACTCACTGCATGCTTTATTCACTTCCCCATCCATACTCTCTCCCGTTCATTCTTACCACTATGGGAATTTGCTTTTTTACAAAGCTATGACTATTCATTCCATAAGACATTTCTAAACCCTCACCTTCCTTGCCTTCTGTGCAGCACTGACATTTCTGCCTTCCTCCTCTTTCCTGAAATAGTGCCTTCTATACCGTAATTCCTTTCATAACAGATTCACCATTGGATATGGGAACCCTTCAACTTGCCAAAAGAATCCGAGCTTGTACATCCACACTCAATCAATCTTTCCCTCTTCCCTCTTGCTGTAAAAGAAGAGTTGTTCCCTCTTGCCTGAGGCTGATCCTGTCACCTACACATCTGAATCCACTCAGCTGGAATTCCTCCTCCTTTCTACCTTGACATAATCCAGCATGGCATCCTACTGATTCTACCCGCTTTCTGTCTCGAATCTGTCCAGTCTCCTTCTCCTCACGTTAGCTACTCTAGATCAGGTTACCATTATTAGGTCTGCATTGGTATTTTAACAGCCTACTCAGAGGCCAATTATTGCTAAGCTTTTGAAGCTTTAGATTTATGGTTCTATATTTCTACGAGCCTTTGCAAATGCCCTGATCTTAGAATTTTGTATTCTTTGTCTTATAAACAGCCTCTAAATTACCTAAGCTTCAGTAGTTACCACCTCTGGATCTGCCCCAGGACCTACATGTTCTGTTGTCTCTGGTATTGTGTACAATACTAACCCATTCTCCACACTGCCAGCAGAGTGATTTCACTCTAGTGAAAATACTATCGTTCCACTTTCTTGCTTAAACATTGTTCCATGGCTTCCTATTACTTGTAAGTAGCAGCAAAAAATTCCTAAATATAGCTATTAGGTCCATTCTGACCTGACCTCTGCTTTTTTCTCTGGTGTCACCTCTGACTACACATTTTACATGTTTTTCCACCATTTTTTCATCTACAGTGAGGTAAGCGGGGCAGGTTCTGTCCCTCTTTAAAGATGAGGAAAATAAAGTTTAGAGAGGGTAAATAATGTTCCCAAGTTTATGGAACAAGTGATTTATGTGGCTGAGAATTGGGCTGAGCTCTTCTGATTCCTTTTGAAATTTATTTTTCTGTTACAAATCATGTGTGGCTTCCATGTACAAATGTGCTCATTTGGGGACTATGATGAAAATACAGAAGGCTTTGTGAGTTATTTTTGGATTATATATTAGTTGATAAGATTTTCACAATTGATTTATCAATAAACAAAATTAACTGCTTTTAACACATAAAACATACTATATTTTAGTTACTTCAGTAATCAAAATTTTCATATTAACTTTTTGCAGACAAACATATTTTAGGACACACGTTTCCCAAAGAGATACATTTATTATCAAGCAGGGATGTTCTCATTTCTGTGTGTGGCCCACTAATTTCAAAATAGTGTACTAGCAGCCTGAAACTTGACTAAACTTTGGAAAGGTTTCTTCCTGACTATGCAGTTGACCTCCGTCTTCTTAGAGTATTTACTTTAAAAACAAAACAAAACAAAAACAAAAACAAAAAACTCTGTAATTGTCAATTCTTTCTCTACCCCTTTCAAATGTAAATCTTCTCAAAAAGGTATAATCACCAAGAAAAATAGAGTCCCTGTTTCTCATACTCTGGGAAGGTTGGAGCCCAAGTTCTCTAAAGGCCAAGTAGCAAACATGGATGGCCTAATCAGATTCACAAATCTCCCCTTTAAGGTTCTCCAGTACTTTCTCCTTAACTTATCCAAGTGCTTAAAAACTCTCCACCTTTTGTTTCTGGGGAGTTGAGTTCAGTCTCTCTCCCCTATTACAATATTACATAAAGTTTTCCTTGCCATTTTTAAATAAGTATCCAGTACAATTTTTCTTTTATAGCTCCCACTTACAAGAGTCTTTATAAAGCTACAGAGAAATACATCTGGGGGCACAACACAGCTATTGATCTTGGTTCTTTTCGTTTTACTTACCAAATAGCATTTATTCTAAATATTTGCTATTCATACACAGAAAAAAACTATAATTCTCAAAGATTATATACATTCTTCCAGAGCCTGTTGATTTGTTTAGACCATCTTGTCTTTAAACTGATTCTGACACTTTGGTTCATGCTCCTTTTCTCCTTCTGTGTAGTATAGATTATTTTCTCCACCAGATTTCCCTTAGTATATAAGAGCAGACAGCATTATTTTCCTTGCTGCTAGTGCCCTGACTTATTTTATGACTTGCTTTCATTTGTCTCCATATGAGCAGGAGAATATTGAGAAGCATGAATATAAGAAGAGACCGTTCAGCCCATCAAGCTCTTTTCCTTTTAATGTACCCTAGAGAACATTTAATTGCTTCTTGAATGACCCCCAAGGTCTTCCTAGAATGAGCTTGTTGTCTTCTTTGTGGAGGAGACCATCCCCATTTCATTTGAACTCATTGTGACTTAATTATAGGATACATATAATAAATTGGAGGCAATCAGTAATCCTTAATCAAACAGGGTAAATTTGTTTCACATGCAAGACACAATGGGCCCTTGTGAAATAGATGGCACACTTTCATTTACTGAACGATACCCAGATTAATTAACTCACCTGATAGCTGTGGTTCCAATTTCCCAACTGCAACTCAAGTCTATCTTATGGTTGCCCTTCTTTCTTCTGTTTCTTATCGTTCCACGAAACTGATCTTTAATAGACTTTTAGATTCAATGATTATAATTTCTCTCCACCTATGTTATCTTTGTCATTATATATAAAATGAAGCATATGTTTGTCTATAAGCAGCACATAGTATACTTGTATATGTAATTTATATTATATATTATATCCTGTATATAAGTATACACATAACGCTCACACACACACACATAAATCTCCATGCTAACACACTTTCAGTGGAGAAGATGCCAGATTTCTTTTGATATGCCATTTCTTTAGTTACAGCTTTATTACAAATCTGAGTTTACTGGGTCTATTTCCAGAATTTTACAATCATTTCTTTAAGCCTCCAGCAGTTCCTCATCACTTTCTAAAGCAGAGATTTTAGCTGTTTGGTTTCCACTGGCTGTTTTCTCTGAAAATTACTGTAAGAGATTTAATTGATTTCTATTTCATTTATCTTCCAAAAAGTTGAGGCTTTTATTAAATTTAAGTGTCTATTTAGTGCCTCTCATTGTGTGTCCTGATTACTTTTGGTGACTCAGTATAACATTTAATAACTATTAGTTTTCTTTTGAAGAGTTCTTAACCAGGAAACAAGAGTTCTTACAGCTACATAGATAATTAACTTGAAGCTTGTCTGTCTCCTGAGAGACATCAAATATGTAAATGAGGAACTTAAGCCTTAACAAGACATGGTAAGAAAATCACTAAAAGTTTTATCGCATGAAAGCTAAAATCCGTGGTTAAAAAAAATATATCAATACGCTTTGAAGAATTAATATACACTTCTTGCTTAGGATTTGTGAAATTTATGGGCTTTAAATTCTTCTTCAAAGCTACAGGAGCTAGCCAGATCTGTTAACAAAAACCTAGTTTTTTTTAAAAAAGAGCAGGAACCACATTTGAATACTTTGCAATGCCTACTATATTATTGGAGCTCAACAAATATTCAATAACTTGTGCCAAATTTTTCTTTTTTTATTTTACAAGTTTCATTTGCAATACCTATCATTCTTTCAATCTTTTAATCATACTGCCTTTCAGAGCTAACCAATAATTGATATCTTTGGTCTGTTTTTATTATTAAAGACTTAAAGAGCCATTCATGTTTAACGCTTTAAACTTGATTAACCGATTGTCCTCATTTTTCTGTACATGCCTGAGTATTACACAATGTAACTCAAGAGAAATATAGAGGAAAATATTCTTTATATTTCTGCACTCAGTTTTTAATCTGAAGAGAAAACCTACTATCATTACAAAAAGTTTTAGTTACATAGATAACATATTTCTTGCTATAATTGATGGATTCTATTTTCTTGAGACATAGCAGAACTCAAAAATGGATTAGGTGAAAATGAGAAACTTTTTGTAAATTCCCCTAAAAACGGTTTTCTTAAAAAGTAGGTAGATTTTTTTTTATTTAAAAACATAAATTACTTGAAACTTTTGTAGACAATTTGCTTGGCTCTCAGTGGATTATGCACTTTTAACGAAGTGTACTTCTGATTCTTCCCTGAAGTCTTTAGATGGGTATGTAGATGGAATATTTGGTATTGTAGAGCTGTAGCAAGGAATAACATCTAAGGTACCCCCTTCCTCAGACCTGATTAGGAGCTCCTGTTGTTGGTGCCTCAGTATGTGACTAGCAGGGGCTGGCACCTGCATCATGTTTACACAGGGCCACTGCTACAGCGGCTCTTCCCTCTGCAAGTCTGGGCCACATCACCCAGGCCTAACTTGGGCTAGAACCAGGATTAGTATGGAATGTGCATGATTTCCTTAAGGAAATTGTCTGACTCTTAAGTAAACACGTTAAACAGCACCTGGTCGGGATAAAGAGCATTTGTGTGCTTGATCAATTTTCTTCTGCCAGAATTTAGTGAGCGCCTCCCATGTCAACAGTGGCGAATCTGATCAAAGGCAAAAAGCCCAAATGAGAAAAGACAGTGCTGAGAAAAGGGCTGCAATCCTGTTTTCTTTAGGATACTAACGCAGAATTCACCCCCTCTCTGCTCATCATGCTAGCTTGTTAAATTGCCAGCCTGTGCTTCCCTACGTTATGATATCTCTCAGTTTTCCAAAGGATAAGATACCGCCAAAATTCTACTCATAACATCAATACAGTTTTTTAATGACAACTGCTTTTTTCTTTAAGTTTGTCTCGAGGGTGCCATAAGCGTGGTGCTCTGCAGAGCTCTGAGTGGCCCTGGGCCGTGGATTGGTTATCACTGCAGCACGTGCTCTAAATCACTGTAGGGGGCGTGAGATGTTTCTCAGCTCACAAGAACTATACAGCCTCATAGGGAGATGAAGTTCAAATTATGCATATTCACTAGCTTGTGTGGCGTGGATTCGGTTCCCTCTTGACTGCCAACCTTTCCTCAACATCTTTTAGATCTCTTAAATTTATAATAAAAGCATCTTACATCGGTATTGTACTTGACTATTCATGAAGCTTTGTCATTCTCATGATGTCACTTGATCCTTGTAGCAGTGCTCTACCACTGGCTACTTGCTCTTTGGCCTCATTAGCAGAAATCAATATCTAAACCCATTGAACACCTTGTCTAGAAGTCGGTTGAACCAAGTTGTCTTAAGAACAACAACAAAAACAAAACCCTTCTGCAGGAAACAAAGAGAACTGGCTCTGTTGCAGAGCAGCAGTGGTGTGATAGTTGTATTTTGGCTACATGCATTGATCTCAGAAAGATTTGATCATCTGTTTATAAGTTGATTTATGAAGAGCTAAACCAGTTATCCTTTAATTCTTCCTTCTTTGGATTTCCCTCTTCAGAGCCATTCTTGAAAATGCCTGATGGATTGGCTCACTTCATCAGAAGGGGAAAAAATCAAATGAAGAAAATAAAGACTTATCTACATTCCTATTTAATTCCTTACCTAAAATGTTCCTTTTAATCACATGAATGATTTCAAAAATTTTACAAATATTTCCAATTGAAACTAAACAAGGGAAACTTTTAGGGATAAAAAAGGAGTTTATGGTTCAACATTTGGCCTTTTAAAAGATAATTTAATTTTGCTTCCCTTAGAAGTAAAGGAAAGATTTCAAACCTTTAAATTATTAGAACTCTTGGCTTTTGGGAATATAGTAAGAGGATTATTTTTAGTTAAATTACTGGGACCATCCTTAATAATTCATGATAGCTACATCATTCATGTCTTAAGATTGCCTTAATTAGAGAGGATGCTATTTCATTTTACTTTTCCCTATTAGCAGATACTACTGTTTCAATGTTCTCTTTGACACTATTGACATCATAGCCATATTTTTATGTGCCAGATACATAATTACTGTTTATATTTAAGTGAATATTTTAAAACAACAACACAATGCAGATGTATAAAACAAAAGAAAAGGTACTTTTGAAATCCACAAAAATGCATCAATTCTAGGATGTTTGGTGCCTTGGTAATTTTATTTTTATTTGACTATCAAAACAGCAAGGTGCTTTGTGACTATTTTCTTTGGTTAAGAGACATTCTAGAGAGAATCATGGATTTGGGAAGACATAAAGTTTGGAATATTACTGGGTAAGTTTTGGTTTGGTTCTTAATGAAATTGTTTATAATTGCTAGATGTAAATATCATTAGAAAATAAAAGCTCATTCCATCTTTAAGAAAAGTTATAGCTGTCCTTGGCTATCTTCAGTTTCTTTCCTTGTATTTCTTGCCTAGAGTAATCATTTGCAAAGATACTTGCATTTCAAGAAATGAACAAATGAAATATGTTCTCAAATTGTTTTTAATATGGTCAAGTTCAATTGTGAAAAGGGTATCTTTGACTATTCATGTGGTTGAACATTATTTCCTGACAGAGAAAAGTAATGTGATATAGAATTCAAATTTTAGATTGTGAGATATTTAAAATGCAATAAAACATATCTGGCAAATATTTATTCATTGTTACAGTAACCAAATTAACTCTCAGGGAACAACTTTGTCTCAGGATCATAGAAATGGTACAAGGCAAAGAGGAACTTAATAATCAAGCATTGAACTCATACTTTAAATTCGTTTTGCTACAGAGAGCCAAGAGAACACAATGCAGCTATATAGATGCAATCCTGTTTCTTCTGTTAGGTTTCTCATGGACACTTTTCCTATACACTCAACATTGAGCACTAGTCAAATAATATTTTTTTTTAAATCCACTATGTTTTTAACCATGGATTTGTTGAATAAGTTTGGTTTTGGAGCTTGCTTTGTGTGCAAACACACATCTTTGATTTAATTTTTTCTGACATGGTGCCCACTGCACAGGATTAAAAAAAAAAAGTGTAATTGTAGTTTTGTCCTTTATAGCACAGGACAAATAAACGTCAAAATCAAATGGTGGTGTCTCCCAAGGGAAAACACACTTTGGTGATGAAATATTCTTCCTCACTTCCCATTGCTATTCCTCTGAACACCCAGGTGAAGCTGCCTCAGGACCTAATCAAATGCTCCTAATTTGCATATAATAAAAATCCCGCAGTGAGATTTTAGAACATTAGGAGGAGAAGTATGTAGTCTCTAAAATGGTAAATTATGAAAATATGTATACATCTGCTCTGAATCAACAGTTAATAAATAGTATAGTTTGACTGGACCCAATGTGATACGAGCATCTGCTTATGTCATTGATGTGTTAATTGTCAGTTTAATTCTCTGTTTGATAAACATCCTTGGAAGTGGCACACTGCTATTTCCTATGTTCCTTAAAAATGCTGTGATATTGATAAAATGTCAGACCCCTTCTTGGGAATGACAATAACAATCAACTTTGCAAAGCAATCATTTTGCTAGCTTTAGAAAGATGGCTATATAAGGAAACAGTTTTTCATGGAAACTCTTTGTACTTACATTAAAATAGTCCTTTTGTTTTTCAAAAATAACACTTCCTATAGTAAGTGTTAGATTTTCCTACCAGAATTATTTTTACCACAAATTATTTTAAAGAATATATTTTAAGTCACAGGAATTATTTTTCATGTGAATTTTTGAACTTTAGGACCCATGATTATTTTGATAATTTATGCAGTTTATCAGGTGGTTAAATAGAAACTCATTTTTGCAATATTCTTTTTGAATATATAGGGTTAAACTGAACCTTTTAAAAAATTACAGTTACCATCAAATTCACAAATACAAGGTATTACATTTCAGTTTCCTAATTCTAACATTATATGCACAATTTTGAGCAATGTCTTCTAGAAATTATAGAAGCTACCCAGGCATTTGAAATGTTGGGTTCCATTTTTTTAAAGAAAAGGTTAAATCCCCCTTCTCTAAAATTGAAATATTCAACTGATAAAGGAATGTACTTGAATTCTGAGATAATTTCTAAACGTTATTCAGTATTGTATAGAGATACTAATTACCGTTGCATTTGCATGGGACACAGTAAATATTATTACAATTTTATGCAGCCACAATAAATACTCTTGTTTTTAAAGACATGATAAATTACAGAGAGTGATTTGCTATTTGAAGGCCATATGGTCAGAAGGGAAAAAGCTTAACTGAAACATGAGAAGTTGAGGTTAGTCAGAAATTTCCTGCCTCGGGTAAAATTAGGGAAGTTACTCGGGGACATTTTGAATTTCTTTTATTGGAGTTTTTGAAAGTACAGTTTTTTCTCCTTTGCCAATGACATCCCTTCTGGAGGGAGAAGAAAAGGCTAATATTTAGCAGTTTGTCAGTGGACTTTCATATAACAAATCTCATTGTTGCAGGAATGTTAGTGTTCTGCAGTTCAAATTGCCTCCTGAAGAGTAACAAGTGTGTAGAATAAGGTCCTGTGTGAAAGCAAAAATAACAACCACAATAACATGAAAGATTTGTCTCTTTTACCCAATAGCAAGCTAATAAGGACTGTGGTATCATTTTCATTTAATGCAATTATGAGATCATTCTTCCTTAGTCACAAAAAATAGAATTTATGTATCTGGGGAAGGAAGTCTCTGTCTTTGCCTTGGGTGTGTAGAGATGAAATAGAGGGAGACAGAAGTGAAGTAGGCTGAGATATTTTAATTCCTTGCCGGCAAAGACATGCTCAGGGGATTGGGGGTCCACTGGTGGGCAGGAATTGTCCAATTTATGTTTTGTGTTCCCAGAGCCTACATAGGGCTAGCAGGACAGTAGGAACTCCATCAATGTGTATGGATGAATGAATGAAATAAACATCAATTGGTTAGGGTTCTTATTCTTTCTGAGGCTAAGCACCCTTTTTTCATAAAGTTATATTTTTATTTATTCCGCTACAGAAAGAACTTGGTATACACAAAGATTTGAGCATTTCTTATGATAATTTTAAAGCCATCCAATTTTGGGGATTAACCTGTCTCCCTCAGGTGATTAGAGGCTGGATGGTGTCTGTGTGGTGCCTTTTTTTTTCTTTATTGTTAGACCTAATTTTATTTTATTTTTTAAATTTTTTATTTCAGCATATTACAGGGATACAAATGTTTAGGTTACATATATTGCCTTTGCTCAGTATATATTTATTTTCGACCAAAGGTACCTTTTTTATATTACATTTATTTGACATTACCTAAACTCTTAAGACAACTTTACATACGATAAAAGTCTAAAAAAACAGAGTTTTAAATGGTTCCACATATGATTTTTAACCATTTTTAGGGCTAGGAATTATTTTTAAATGGAAAAAAGAATCAAGAGCTTACTTTAGATAGTAGTTGTATTTTCCATTTGTGTGGTTTGAAAAAAGTAGATAATAACAAAACGTGTCTTTAAATTCTACAATACTTCTGATTTTAGTTTATCACAATAGCATTTACATATATTTGAAAAACTACATATACAACTATTTTATTATGCCACCTATGGGCCATACTTGGGAGACTTTTTGCTAAGTAGATCTCTTACAATCATTTTATAGCTTCTCCTGCTCTGAGAGGATTGTGGCCCACAGGATAGGCAGGAAGGATCACAGTGGCCAATTCATCCCATTTTCCCTTGGACAAAAGACTAGGACACTGGGCATTTGTTTTAAACCCATTCAGTAGAATAAATTCTACAGTTAAAAAAAAAAGGAATAAAATTAAAAGCAGTGGTCTAGAGAAAATCTGGCTGTAAAGGAAGATGGCAGCCAGAATTCCTACACATTATGAAAGATGATTTTCACAATCTTTAGAGGCTTGGTTTTCTTCACAGGGAATAATCTTATGAATTCCTTGATGTAGACTAGCCCAATTCTGTTACTCAGAATACAAAAAAAAAAAAAAAAGTTTGTAGCACTTTATTTTCTGGTTCAGCACTCATTTAAGAGCTGGACATGAGTTTTCCTTATTTAGTGAAGATTGTGGCAACATCCATTTCTGGGTTCTACAAATGACTTTCTTTTGGGTTATCAGTCAGCAGCTGGGGCTGATACCATTTGGTTCAGCTTGGAGGGAGAAATAGAAAGTTGATTTTTGTCATGGGCATTGAAAACACAGAATGAGGGCCTTTTAGTTAATTCACTACATCCTTGTTGAGTACGTGCTAGTGGCGAGCATTGTGTTAGATCCTGGAGATTTAAAGTAAAAAGAAGTATGGCACCTGCCCCAAGAGACAGAAGAGTGGGGCTACAGATTGTGCAAATGAAGCTTTTAATAGAGGTATATCCAAAATTGGTGGGAAAATAAAAGGAGCCTTACAACTTATTCCGTATGAGTGTGATACTGACCAACTTAAAAATTAAAGATAAAGAAATAATTATCAGGCATTTCAGGTGTCTTTTCAAGATATGTAGGTGGCAGGAAGTGCCTTTTTTATTTCAGCATATTATGGGGGTACAAATGGTTAAGCTACATACATTGCCTTTGCCCCACCTGAGTCAGAGCTTCGAGCATGTCCAATACCCAGATGGTGCGCACATTGCATCCATTAGGTGTGAATATACCCATCCCCTCCTCCGCCCTCCTACCTGTCCGACACCTGATGAATGTAACTACTATATGTGCACGTAAGTGTTGGTCAGTTAGTATCAATTTGATGGTGAGTACATGTGGTACTTGTTTTTCCATTTTTGTGATACTTCACTTAGTAGAATGGGTTCCAGCTCTATCCAGGATAATACAAGAGGTGCTAGACCACCATTGTTTTTTGTGGCTGAGGAAGTGTTTTTTGGCTCAGTTATAAAGTTCTTTGGATTGAAAGTTGAGTTTTATTTACTCTCCTGCCAAGGACTAAGTAAGCATTCAAAATTATTCCTCAGTTACATCAGTGACATTTTTGGGCTAAAGTTTTCTTTATTATCACAAATTAGGGGAAAATGTTAACAAGTCACACCTCTAATAAAAACACTTATATCCAGAATATATAAAAGACTCTTAAAATTCGGTGATAAGAAAACAAATGACGCTATAAAAATGGGCAAAATATTGGAACAGACATTTTACCAAAGAAGATACATGGATGGCAAATAAGCAAATGACAAAAGTACCCAACATAATTTGTTATTAGGGAAATACTAATTAAAACTACAATGTGATACCACTAAATACCCATCGGAATAATAAAAATGAAAGTAGACTGACCATACTAGGTACTGGTGAGGATGTTGAAGAACTGAATCTCTCACACACTTCTGGGAGGAATGTAACACCGTTCAACTACATTGGAAAATTCCTTGGCATTTTCTTTAAAAAGTTCAACAATATACCTACCATATAATCTAGCTATTCCATGTTTGGACCATTACCCAAGGGAAATGAAACCAGATGTCTTTACAAAGACTTACACATGGATGCTCATAGCAGCTTTGGTTAGCAGCCCCAGACTAGAAGCAATCCACTGTCCATCACCAGGTGACTGGATAAACAGACCACAATACATCCATAAAATGAAATCCTACGCAGCAACAAAAAGAATGAACTATTGATATGTGCTACCACATGAATGAATCTCAAAATAATTATGTGAAGTAAAAGAAGCCAGACCAGAAAAGAGGACCTAGGGTATAATTCTAGTTATATAAAATTCTAGAAAGTGCAACTAACATTTAGTGTCAGAAAGCTCATACCTGTACAAAACCTTTTTTTATGCCACCTAAGAGACATGCTTGTGAAAGATTTTGCTATTTAGACCACTAGGGTCAGGGTGGAGGCTGCAGGGAGGGATAGGAGTGAAGAATAACAAAGGAATGCAATGAATGATATTTTGGGGGTGATGGATATTTTCATTATCTTGATTGTGATGATGGTTTTACCAATGCATACATATGTCAAAAGTTATCAAATTGTGACCTTCAAACATATACCGTGTATTATGTGTCTATTACAACTTGCTAAATCTATTTTTTTACAAAAAAATAATTGGAACATTGCTGTTACATTGATAGCTAACATTTGAATATCAGAAGTAAACAAAAAGGATTTTGCAGGAAAAATGCATTTTTCTTTTCTATTCCTCTGTTTTCAGTCTCATTTGTCAATAGCATCACATCATTGTTGAAATAGGTCAGTCAGAGTTATTGAAATGCATGAGGGTAAATCATAGATTAATATATTTCTTAAAGGGAGGCTGTATGGTCTTTGGCTGCCTGGGAAATCCATTTTTATGGAAGCTTTCATTGCACTCAATACATCAGAGATTAGAGGCCTTAGCTACCTTTTATTTAAAACATGTTTGCTTAAATTACAACAAGTTATTTTACAGCTAGACATATGAATGCCACGTGCTAAGTAAATTGTACATTATGTAGAAAGAATGTTTAAAAATACCCTGAAGTTGTAGAAATATGAGATGCATATAGCGAATGATAATTTAAGCAGTTTCAATCACCTCACTGATGTTAAACCGAGCTTTCTGTAGTTCTTGCAGCAGAAGAGACATATGTCTTGAATGTATTTTAAATATACGCCAAAGCTAACCCTTTTAAGGGCATCATTGAATTGATAATTTCAAACAGTTTGTCAAACTTAGATATGTTCCAGAGAGGGAAGGGAAATCTTGAATGCATCAGTTAGTATATTTTAAAATGTCATTTTTGAGGATTCATGTTTACTTTGACTGCCTGTCCCACTGTACCCAAAATATGAATAAATAAAGATGAACACTTGGTTTCTACGTCCTTTCACTACACAGTACTGAATGAGAGTTAAAGCTAATACAGTTGGATACAAGTCATATCCTCCAGTCATCACTTTGTTAATTTGATAATTGCTAACTACTGATCTTAATGAAGTTAACGTGCCTGTTATCCGTAACCATAAAACATTCCTGATATAAAACAGTTCCACTGTAAATCAAAGAAAAATGAAATGGTCACACGTATTAACATGTAAGGTGGTGAACAAATTTATTTGAATTACATGACAGTGTCAGCTCTGTGCAAAAAACTCTAATTTTTTATAAAAGGTCTTGATTTCCAAGCTCTTTACTTGAACAAGAAGATTTAATTTATCTGTTATTTTATGAAGCATTTTTATGTGTAGAAAAAGTGCTACTTGTTTGCACATGCTGGCTATGTGGCATTCTTACATGATTTCATGCTTTGCTGATGGAAAATTAGACCCTTGTGTATTATAAAAGAATAGACGTTAGCTATAGAATCAGGATGCAATTGCCTCAGGACACTCTGTTGACAGCTAGAAATATATACAGACAAAGCAATGTCACTGGATGCTAATGTGAACTATACCTGCTGATGAGTACTGTAAATCCCTCTAAAAGGAAAAGCTAAAACCCTTTTATTGGGGGTTTTACCTTAAACTTTGAATATGGAGGTAATTTCTACACTTTTGGACAATGAAACCATAATGAATATTTTATAATTACATTATGCCCATGAACTCATAAATATGATCCCAGGGGCTGATATATCCAGATAAAGATACATATAGATATCAGATAATTCATTTCTGTTATTTATGCATTAGACTAATAATATGGTGTCTTTCTTGCATACTGAAGATGAATCATTCATTTCTTGGATTAGTTTTTAACATGCTAGTCCTTACATAATAATTTCCCTGTCTGTTAGAAGTTTTCAAATTTCTCCCGTGTGAAATTGAATGAGAGGTATACTGTAATTTCACTAACAATAACATGTACAAATAATAATATCCCTAATAGTATCTTATAGAAAACTCTAGGAAGGAATGTCAAAACAGCCCTAGAAGCTACAGTGTCTCTGTTGGTCTTTTTAACCTTCCGAGTCATCTTTAATAACTGTCACAAATACTCCATAGAGCAAACCTCAGTGCAAAGGTGTGACTCTGAGGCCAGTGAGTGAAGTTCTGAAAGAATTACCTTGCTTTGTTTCCTTGTGAAACTATTTACCCTACATTTCAGAAAGCATCTTGTTACTTATCAAAAGAGAGCAGGGATAAATTGATGTTGACTGCTTCAGTCCTACTTCCAGAGGCCTGTTATACTTTATAACTTGTGGCTGAAATATTGTAAGCAAGGAAAAATGTACAGTAGTCAAGTGCAGAAGTCTTCTTTGGTGATGTTAATGTTCCTGGTGGGTTTGGCACCCGGAGCAATTTTCCATTACAAATGCAGCTGTAATATGAGTGGAAACATTTTCTTTAACCAAACAACTGTGTAGGCAGGTTGTGTGTAGTGTTCCTTGAAATGAGTCTGGAAAAACAAAACAAAGCCCTTCCTTGTTTCTTCTAATTGTCACACTCTGAAATGAAGTGCATGTGAAACCCGGTAAGTAGAAATGTCAGGACTATTTGGTTTTCCTATAGCAACTGCTTCTTGGTAGTCAGTATCAAAGAACAGTATTCTGCCGGGTTTAAGAATTGACTGAAAAGAATATAGAACAGTCCTTGAAAATCATGGCAATTATTCACAGCAAAAAGTCTCTGGCCTAGAAACCGTGATGCCAGTGGATGGTTTTGGAATTTTTGTTTGGGGTGTGAGTAAAACAGATGAGCTAGAAGCAGCCCTTCACAAGAAAAGCCCTTTGTTGCTATCCCGGGCTGACCCCACTTTATAAGACTGCCATATACAACTGCAGGAGCACAGATTGAGCAAAATGAACAATGAACCACAAAACCTCCTGGGATAGAAGATCAGGGACCCCAGTGAGCATTATTTCCTATTTTAAATCAAATGATATACTAAAATAGAATAAGGCCTAAAAGTACAAAACATTCTCAGTGTGACACAGTGGCATGCCTAGAAGTAAATAAAGTTCACATGATTTGCTTCTATTTCAAATAAATAGCCATTTCTAGGTCAATTCAACAAATATGATCTCCAGTTCTGAAGTGAGGAAACAATTTTGCTAACATGAAAATGACTGTGTACAACTAAGCAGGAAGAAATTGAGCTCATTACCAGTCAGGTGGAATGATTCTACCTGTAAAAATTTCGTTAAGACAGAAGAAACATATTTGTACATAAAAATGAAAAAAAGGTGACACTGATGATTTAGAAAATTGTCTCCCAAATTCATCAGCACTATTGTTTTTAACTGATGAGATAGGTAAGCAGGCCTGTGTGAAGAAGGCTAAACTTTTCAAGTTTTCTCCAAGCTGAGCTTCCTTTCTGTGATGACTGACACCATGGTCTAGGTGTTCTCACATCACAGCAATATCATCACAATTATTATTCCCAACTGGCATCCTGCTTCCACTTGAGCTCCCCAACCCTCACCCTAATTTGTTGTATTATTCCCTCCTAATTTTCTTAAAATAGTGTGTTATTATGTCAACCTCGTTAAAAGCATTCCCATTACCTTCAGGCTAAAGTAAAATCACCTACTCTAGAGGTTCAAAGCCCTCCACAATCAAGCACAATGTTCCCATTAAAAATTCTTTTCCTTCTTATACTGCTTTGCTCACTGGAGCTCAAAGCATTATTCTTGCTTTCAAGCTTTTGATTAAGCCATAGTCTCTTCAAATTACCTTCTGTCTTCTTTGCCTTAAACAAACTGTACTCATTCATCCATTTATTAAAAAAAAAAAAAGAAAAAGACATTTAGAACCCACTGTGTGTCAGGCTCTGTGCTAGGGAAAAGGAGATCCAGTAGTAAACAGGAACAACATGGTCCCTGCTCTCAAAGAGACCAGGTTGTAGTGAATAATTTGGGGGGGATAACAGACATACTACTATTAATAATAAAAGAAAGAGTGATAAGTACAGTAAAGAAAATAAAAGTGGTTGATGTTACGGTGAGTGGTAGGGTTACTTAGACTGGGTAAGTAACCAGCTTAGGTTGGGAAGATCTCATTGAAGAAGGGTTACTTGAACTAAGAACTGAACACAGGAAGAGCCAGCCACACAGAGACTGGGAATAAAGTTTTCTAGGGATTAACAAATACAAATGCCCTAAGGCAGAAAATAATCTGGTGTGTTCACAGAAAGAAGAGGAGGCAATGAAATCACAGAGGAATGAGCTGAACTCTGGAGAATTCTAAATTTTCTGTGTCAAGTGTCTGGAACTTACCTTGTGCTCTTGAAATATTCTTGGATGTTACTAATTAACTCCTACCTTGTGTTCTTTTCATTTGGATGTGTTATTATCCCATTAGATTTTGAGTTTACTGCATGATAAAAATAAGGTTATATCATGAATGTTTATGCAGACTCACAGGATATTCCAGTGTGTTATGCATGAAGTAGGTTTTTAAACAGAGTAAAAAAGTCAAATCTCCCCAAATTGATATACAGGTTTAATGTAATTCGTATCAAAATCTAGCAAGATTTTTTGTAGACATAAAAAAATTATTCTATAATTTATATGGAAAGGCAGAGGAACTAGAATAGCATTTGGACAACTAATTTTTGATACAGGTACAAAATCAATTCAATGTACCAAAGAGCATCTTTTCAATAAATAGTACTAGAGCAAAATTAATAACTATCTTAAGCAAAAAAAAAAAAAAAAAAAGAATATTAACATAAACCTCACACTGTATACAAGAATTAACTCAGAATGGATCACAGACTTAAAAGTAAAACATAAAACTATTTTAGGGAAAAAAATAGGAGGCAATCTTAGGATCTAGGATGAGGCAAAGAGTTCCTAGACTTGATGTCAAAAGGGTAACCCATTAAATGAAAAATTATAAATTTGGCTTCATCAAAATCTGAAACCTTTGCTTTGTGTAAGACCTTGTTAAGAAGAACAAAAGACAACTACAGATCAAGACAAAAACATTTGCAATCTACTTATCCAGTTATTCTAGATATCTAATATCTAGAATATATAAAGAATACTCTAAATTCAACAGAAGACAACCACCCAATTAAATAAGCAAAAGACATGAACAGATATTTCACTAAAGTGGATTTAGAGATGGTAAATAAGGGCATGAAAAGATATTCAACATCATTAATCATTAAGGAAATTTAAATTCAAATCACAATGAAATATCACTGTATACCTACCAGAATGGCTAAAATTAAAGATACTGATAACACAGAAAGCTGACAAGGATATAAAGAAGCTTAATCACTCATATATTTCTTGTTGAAACATAAAGTGGTATAACCATTTTGAAACCAATTTGGCAGCTTCTTCAAAAAAAGAAATATGAAACTACCATATGGCCAATACCATAAAATTCTGTTTTAGATGTTAATCCCAGAGAAATGAAAATTTATATTTGTACAAAATCCTTTGTTTTTATCAACTTGGTTTGTAATAGCCCCAAACCGGAATGAACCTACATGTCCTTCAATGGGTGAATGGTTTTTTTTTTTTTTTTAATTGGGGGAAAAACTACTAACTATTCCAAAAATCCTAGGGCCCTTAAAATTACAGTAAATCTACTTTGCCTGTGCTCTATAAATAGAACAACAAAGTCTGAATGACAGTACATCTGTTTACAGAATGGTTTCCTGACTATTTTAAGCCCACTGTTGAGACTTACTGCCTAGAGAAGAAAAAAAAATCCTTTCAAAATATTACTGCTCAGTGACAATGCACTTGGTCATCCAAGAACTTTAACGGAGATAAACAAGGAGATTCATGTTGTTTTCCTACATGTTAAGCATGACATCCTTCTATAGTCCCCTTAAATTAAGGAGTAATTTTGACTTTTAAGTCACATTACTTAAGAAATACATTTCGTAAGGCTATCCCTCCCATACATAGTGATTCCTGTGATGGATCTGGGAAAAGTAAATTGAAAATTTTCTGGAAAGAATTCACCATTCTAGATGCCATTATGAACATCAGTGATTGGGAGGAGGTCAAAATACCAACATTAACAGAAGTTTAGAAGAAGTTGATTCCAACCTCACGTAAGACTTCGATAGGTTCAAGACCTCAGCAGAAGAAATACCTGCATATGTGGTGGAAATTCTAAGAGAAATAGAATTAAAGGTGGAGTCTCCAGATGTGACTCATCGTGTATACACATGGAAGTAGAATGTGGTATGACAGAAGATGGGGCCTGGAAGGGTGGAAGCATAGGAGGAAATGGATGAAGGGAAGTTGCTTGGTGAGTACAATGTGTGTTGCTCTAGTGATGGATGCACTGAAGATTCTGCCTTCACCACAAAACAATATATCAATGTAGCAAAATTGCACTTTTATCCCATGAATACATGTAAATAAAAAAATAAATTTAAAAGTAAAATAAAATAAACTTGGAAAAAATGTGACCAAATTGCTTCAATCTCATAATAAAACTTAAATGGATGAGAAATTGCTTCTTATGGACGAACAAAGAAATCTTTTGAATTTTTTTGAGATGGACTCTATTCCACTGACGAATCAGTGCACACTGCTAAAAGGACAACAAAAGATTTAGAGTATTACATAAATTTAGTTGATAAAGCAGTTGCAGGGTTTGAGAGGATTAACTTCAATTTTGAAAGAAGTTCTACTGTGAGTAAAATGCTATTAAGCACCATCTTATGCTACAAAGAAATCTTTCATGAAATAAAATGTCAATTATTGTGGCAAACTTCATTGTTGTCTTATTTTAAGAAATTGCCCCAGACACACCACCCTTTAGCAAATACTACTGATCATGGCCAGAGCTATCAACATTGAGCCAGACCCAGCAAAAAGGTTACAATTCATGGATAGCTCAGATGATTGTTAGCATTCTTTAGCAACAGGACATTTTGTAATTAAGGTATGTGGTATGTACATTGTTTTCTAGACATCATGCTATTGCACATTTAATAGACCATATAGTATAGTGTAAACACAACCTTTATATACACCAGGAAAAAAATGTTTGTGTGACTCACATTATTGCTATGTTCAATATTTGCTTTATAGTGGTGGTCTGGAATCAAAAAACGCAGTATTTCGGATGTTTGCATTTACTACATGATGAACAGTTTTCATCACTCATATATATATATATATATATATATATATATAATCACATAAACCTCACAACCACCCTGTTAACTAGTTATTATTTCCCCTAAAGAGACTGAGCCACAGAGAGATTAAATAACTGCACTAGTCATATGGCTAGTAAGTAGCAGATTCTACATTCAAAGAATCCATAATCTTAACCCTTAAACTATAGCACCCCTATAAACTTAAGTAATAGTATTATCATCAAAGGTGGATTGATCTTCATTATGAAGTAAGCTATTGAAAGCATCAGGGTGATACTGGATTTTTAGAATGACTTAGGAAGGATTCCCTCCTTCTTGATCTTTTGGAACAGTTCCAGTAGGATGGGTACCAGTTCTTCTTTGTAGGTCTGGTAGAATTTAGCCATGAATCCCTCTGGTACTGGGCTCTTTTTTGTTGTTTTGGGGATATTTTTTATTACCGATTCATTCTCACTACTCGTTATTGATCTGTTAAAGATTTTATTTCAAACTGATTCAAGCTTGGGAATTGTATGTTTCTAAAAATTTATCTATTTCTTCTAGATTTTCTAGTTTGATGCATATGAGTTTTCATAGTAGTCTTAGATGATCTCTTCTGTTTCTGTATTATCAGTTGTAATATTTCCTTATTCATTTCTGATTGAGCTTATTTGAGTCCTAGCTCTTCTTTCTTTGTTAATTTACCTAATGGTCTATCAATTTTCCTTTTCAAAGAACCAACTTTTTGTTTCATTGATCATTTTTATTATCGTTTTGGTTTCAATTTCATTTAATTTTGCTCTGATCTTTGTTATTTTTTGTTGTTTGCTAGCTTTGAATTTTGTTCTTGTTTTTCTAGCTTCTTGAGGTGTGACGTTAGATTGTAAATTTGTGACCTTTCTGTCTTTTCGATGTAGGTGTTTAGTGCTATGAACTTCCCTCTTAGCATTACTTTTGCTGTAAGAGATAAATAAGCTCAGCAAAGTCTCAGGTTATAAAACCAATGTACACAAATCAGTAGGATTTCTATATGCTAATAAAAGTCAAGCTGAGAGTGAAATAAAGAACTCAATCCCATTTATAATAGCTGTAAAAAAAATATCTAGGAATATACTTAACCAAAGAGGTAAAAGATCACTACAAGAACTACAAAACACTGATGAAAGAAATAATAGATGACACAGACAAATGGAAAAACATCCTATGCTCATGGATTAGAAGAATCAATATTGTTGAAATGCCCATACTGTCCAAAGTAATTTATAGATTCAATGTAATTCCCATCAAAATATCAATGTAATTTTTCACAGAATTAGAAAAAAAAAAAAGGCCAAACTTCATATGGAATCAGAAAAAGATCCAGACTAGCCAAAACAATTCTAAGAAAGAACAAAAAATCTGGAGGCATCATATTGCCTGACATTAAATTATACTAAAGGTCTATGTTCACCACAGCAGTATAGTACTGGTGTAAAAGTAGACACATACGTAAATGGAGCAGAATAGAGAACCCAGAAATGAAACCATATACCTACAACCAACTGATCTTTGACAAAGCAGACCAAAACATATACTGAGGAAAGAACACCTTGCTCTATAAATGGTGCCGGGAAAATTGGATAGCCATATGCAGAAGAATAAAACTGGATCCCTACTTTTCAAAATATACAAAAATTAACTCAAGATACATTAAAGACTTAAGTGAATCTGAAACCATAAATATTCTAGAAGAAAACCTAGAAAAAACTATTCCTGACATTGGCCTAGGCAAAGAACTTATGACTAAGTCCCCAAAAGCAAATATAATACAACAACAACAAGAATAAATGGAATTTAATTAAACTAAAATTCTTCTGCCCAGAAAAAATAAATAAATAATCAAGAGAGCAAATAGACAATCTACAGAATGGAAGAAAATTTTCACAAAGGCCTAATATTCAGAATCTACAAGAAACCCAAGCAAATCAGCAAGAAACAGAAATAACCCCCTTAAAATGTCAGCAAAAGACATGACAAGATTTTTTTTTCCAAAAGAAGGTAAATGGCCAAAAGAAAAAATACTCAATATCACTAATTATCACAGCAATGCAAATTAAAGCCACATTGAGATACCACCTTACCCCCGTCAGAATTGCCCTTATTAAAAAGTAAAGAAACAATAAACATTTGCATGGATGCGGTAAAAAGGGAACACTTACGCACTGTTGGTGGGAATGAAAATTAGCACAACCTCTATGGAAAACAATATGGAGATTCCTCAAAGAACTAATAGTAGACCTATCATTTGATACAGAAATCACACTACGAGGTATCTATCCAAAGGAAAAGAAGTCATTTTATCAAAAAAACACCTGTACACATCTGTTTATCACAGAACAATTTGCAATTGCAAAGATATGGAATCAACCTAAATGCCCATCAACTGATAAGTGAATAAGAAAAATGTGATATATGTGTATACACTCTGGAATATTACTCAGCCATAAAAAGGAATAATAACGTCTTTTGCAGCAACTTTGATGGAACTGAAGGCCATTATCCTAAGTGCATTATCTCAGGAACAGAGAAACAAATACCACACATTCTCACTTATAAGTGGTAGCTAATCTGTGAGTATGCATGGTCATACAGAGTGGAATAGTGGACGCTGTAGATTCAGAGATGGGAAGGTTGGGAGAGGAGAGAGGGATAACAAAAATTACCTATTGGGTATAATATACACTATTGGGGTGACAGGTACACTGAAAGTCCAAATTTCACCACTATACAATTCATCCATGTAACACAAAATCATTTGCACCCCCTAAATCGATTGAAATTTAAAAAGAAAGAAAGCTAGTTAAGTTATACTATTATCCAACAGACTTTTAAGAATTACAGGCAATTAATAGAGGCATTTTAACAAGAAAAGTTTAATATACCAAGAAGATTAACAATTCTAAATTTATATGTACCAATAACAAATCGTATTTTTTGTATAACAGAATTTGAATGAAGAAAAAATTGACATTCCACAATTATAATGTAAAATTTTAGCATACCACCCCAGTAGCAGATAGAATATGTTGATCAAAACAAACAAACAAAAAAATTAGTTTGAGTAAGACAGACTTAACATGATTTAAAAACAAAAAAAGAAAATCACCTAAATAACACATATAGAATACTGTACCTAACAACTGCAGAATACACATTTTTAAATGCACATGGATCATTTATCAAAATTTATTGTATGCTAGGCCACAGAGCAGGGTTCCCCAAATTTCAAAGCACATAGCAAGTATATTCTGCAACTACAGTGGAATTAAGCTAGAAATCAATAACAAAAGATAACTAGAAGACTCCCATATTAATATAAATCACAAAACAAACATCTAAACAACTGAAATTTCAAAGAAGAAATAAAACAGAAATTGATAGTTTCAAGTGAGTTAAAGTGAAAAACTACATATAAAAGTTTGTGAGCTCAGATAAAACCGTGCTAACAGAAAAGTTTTAGCCTTGAATGCATGTATTAGAAAAAATGAAACACTGAAAATCAAAGATGTAAGCATTCATCTCAAGAAATTAGAAATCAATAGCAAATTAAATCTAAAGAAGGTAGAAGGAAATCAATAATAGAGATAAAAGCAATAAAGAGATTCAACTAAACCAAACACTGTGTGTGTCTGTGTGTGCACGCGTATGTATATAATCAAGACCAAGTAGAATTTACCCCAGAAATTCAGAATTGGGTTAAGGTTAAATAATCAAATAATTTAATATACCTCATTAATTGAATAAGGAAGTAAAGCAATATAATTATATTAATGGGTGCTGATTTGATAAAACATAATATTTATGAAATGGTAAAAATAAGATCACCTAAAGCAGAGTAGGAACAGAGAAAAAACTCTTTATTATTTTAATCTTTAACATATATTGAAATACTTTTATGGCTCACAATTTTAATTATCTTGGTGAATGCTCTATGTATACTTCAAAAAATGAATATAACATGTTGTTATTGAGTGAAGTGGTAGATTCATGTCAGGTCAATTTTGTTGACTGTGCATAAGTTATCTATATCTTTGCTGATTTTTTATCTACTATTGTGTCAATTATTGAGAGAGAAGGCTTGAAATCTCACAATTATTTGTTTTGCTTCATATATTTCAAAACCATGTTATTAGAGACATACAAATTTTTTTTGTTTGTTTTCTTGATACGTAGATCCCTTTATCACTGTGAAATATCCATTTCTATCCCTGAGAATTTTAAACTTTATTGTGGTCTATATTTTATGATATAAAGTGTTAATATGAACAGTGGAGCTTTCTTATTGGTATTTGATAACATATCCCTTTACATTCTTTAACTTTACCTATCTGAATTTTATATTTTAAGTACATTTCTTGTAAAGATCTCATAGTAAGCTTTTTTTGTATTTATCCAATATGACAATCTGTGCCTTTTAGATGAGGTGTTTAAGCCATTTGCATTTACTGTAACCAGATATTATTGAATTTAAATCTATTATCTTGCCTTTTTTTCTTATTAGTCCCATGTTTTATTCATCCTTTCCCATTTCCTTTTGGATCAATTAACTATATTTTTAAATATTTCTTTTTATATTCACTATTGGCTTATTAGCTATACTTTGTATTTTTTGATTGTTTTGAAATTGACAAAATGTATCTTAGATATATCACAATCTTTCTTCAAATTATATTATACACTTTCATTTACAAATGTAGGAAACTTAAAACAGTATACTTCCATTACTCTTCTCCTATCTTTTGTGTTGCTGTTGTCAAACATTTTACTTCTATGTATCCCATAAACCCCACAATATATTGTTGTTGTTGTTTCTGTAAACAGTGAATTAACTTCTACTAAAGCTAAAAAATAAAAAAAGTAACTTTTATATTTATGTATATACTTACCCTGGTGCTCTTCATTCCTTTGAAATCCAGTCTCTGTTTTCTCAACTCAGAGTAAACACTAAACTTTGATTAGTTTTCCCTGTCTTGCAATGGGATTTGAAAATTGCCTCTAGGTAGGAAGCTGGTATGATCATAGAACTCATCTCATTTATATCCTTTTCCAGGAATCTTAGTCTTTTGCTGCTTGCTTGTTATTTGAAATACTTGTTTAATATATTTTTTCAGTGTTCAATTTTTTAATTATGAAAAGATAGTTAGGGTTCTGTTACTTTCTCAGGGCTGAAAGAAGTGCAGATGTATATTTTAAAAGTTCTTTTTATATATGATCAAATTTCTTTCCAAAAGGATCAAACCAACTATATTACCAATAGAATGACTACTTCATTTCTAGGACAGTTGCAGTGGATTTTTATTCATGGGTTTTTATTTTAATAGCACACTTTTTACATGAAAATATGTATGTGTATGTTATAGATGTGTTTTCCTTATTCTTCATGTCTTATGAGTAAATACTGAGTATATGCTACTGGGGATTGGCATCAAAATTAACATGGTTGTGACTGTACAATTTTAGGTATGGTTGTTTTGATCTTTAGGAAAAGTTGTAGAATCATACATTCACCTTTGAAATCTTAAAGCATTTTACTGATGCCAATCAACATAGAATGAGGCAAGCATTATTACAGATTTGTAGACTATAATAGTTCAGTTGTTTGGTACTTGAATATATAGTTTATTTCATATTCTATGTTTTCATATTAATAAAAACATATGAAAACTATGTCTCTATCTTGCTAAATTATGTCTTTGTCTTACTCATTAAAAATAAATTTTCATTTAACATTTTAAAAATAAATTAGACTTATGGAAAGTAGAAGAGAAAAATAGAAAAACAAGGAAGGAGTATTAACCTTATCTCTTAGTTTATTTCATGTCACTATAACACAATACCTGAGACTGGGTAATTTATAATGAACAGAAATTTATTGACTCAGTTCTGGAGGCTGGGAAGTCCAATATCAAAGTGCTGACCTCTGGCAAGAGCCTTCTTACTGTCTAATTACTCAGTGGAAGGTGAGAGCGGGCAAGATGGGGCCAAATCATCATTCTATAACAGCACCAATCCCAACCATGAGAGTGGTGCTCTCATGGCCACGAGATTAGGCTCTCGTGGCCTAATCACCTTGTAAATGTCTTACCTCTTAATACTGTTACAGTGGCAATTAAATTGCAACATGAGTTTTGAAGGGGATTAACATTCAAACCATAGCACCTTAATATCTCTAATTCTATTATAGTTATTCAAAAGATAACTACTGCTGAAATTTGGATCATTGATCTTTACATATTTCTAATACAGTTGCAATCAAACTTTATAAATAATTTGTATTCTGCTTTTTCACTTAAAAATATAGTTTAATTTTTTATCTCTGCAATTTATAATCACAGTATATTTTATATAAATGTACTATTATTGGATCATTAACCACTCATACTACTGTCAAATAATTTCTAACATAACATTTATTAATATTTTTGTAAATCAAAACTGTATTGATTATTACTTGTAATTTCAAATTATTTCTACAGGATGTGTAATTAGATACTTAGAGGGTATACATTTTTAGAAAGGCATTCAACACACAATGCCAACTTTATTTCTCAAGGTGATATAATAATACATGTTTCCACAAAGAGTACATGAGATTAGTTGGTTCCCTGCATTCAAATTAGCTTATACTGTTGCTGTTTTTAAAAAATCCAGGTTGAAATTGCATTTACCTAAGTCTGGTATGTTTCCATTCTAACCAGTGCTGTATATTGGTATTCTTAATCCTAGGAATTAGAGATTGATCAGAGCAAGGGCCAATAATCATGAAAGGTCTGAGTGTTTTCCTTTTGCCAGTACAATTGACCCAGGCCCCTTTGAGCTCACGTTGCTCACAAAGCACTGAGAATGTAAAATGACTTAAGCCTGTAACCGTGGTGAGGGGTTATGATACTCTATTATCCCAAGTCAGGCTTCTGTGTTTCTAGATCTAGAATTGTTTGAATTTTACATGCAAAAGTAGCCTCTTAGTGGGCTGCCCATCCATTTCAGTCTGAGGAACCCAGTGATTAATTAACTAGCACCAAAAGATTCTTGTAGATCATTCAAGGATGATTACTACACAGGCTTTATTTCCTATTATGTAGAAACATGGAACATAAAGCCTACGAAGAACTTTTCTCTCAGAAGGTTACCCACTGACTCAAAAGATGAAGTAAAGGGTAAGTGGGTATTGTTCACAGCTGAGAATAAAAGATTCCACTTGCTTCAATTTCTGATTTTAGAGAAATGTGAGATAATTTCTTATTTCTAATTTTAGAGAAATATCCACTACAATGCAAAAATATCCCAGCAAAGTTTTTTCAGGGTAATAGTGTTTGCATAGAACTAGGTGGAGTGATTCCTTCTCATTCCTATTGTGAAGCAGGTTAGAGAGAAGAAAAGGGTTGTGTCTTCAGGAAGAGAAAAGTGTTTATGTCAGATTTGGGGGATGTATTTATTCTTCTTTTTTCTTTCCCCATGAAGAGGTGGAGAATTCTCAACTGGAGCTATGACAATAGATATGTTTATGCATTTGGCATGTGCTTCTGGAAAGGGTGGCAAAGGCAGTTTCTCACTTGGGGTGGGAAGTTAGGAATACACAGAAGTGTACTGTGCCAAGCTAGGATCCAAAAGCAAAACAAAACAAAAGAAAAATAAAAAGAACAACAATGTCATATAGAAAATCTGGTAATGGACAGGGTGGGTAGAAAAGCCCAAATCTAGGATCACTTGGCTATAGGCATAGATGGTGATTCAGAAGATTTTTTGTGTACTCTATTAATGGAAAGATATTCTATGCTAGTGGTGGCTCAAGAAAAAAGAAACAGTTCCTTGCAAAGTTTACCAAAGCCTTGAAGTCAGCTAGAAAGGAACACCACCCATGAACTCACATTATCTGTGCCAAAATATCCACAGTGAACAGGACCCTGGTATAGTAAATAGATCACAAAAAATGATAACTAATTATCTCTGTCATTTTATGTGGAAGCAAAAATGATCAACAGTAAAGGGACCCCCAGTTTACTTTCTCCAAAATGGACAGACAGTAATATTTTTCCTTCTTTGGAATAATAAGGCATGAGCTTGGCATAGAGGGTATCCTTCTCTTCAAATCCAGCAAAAAACATCTACCTTTTCTATGGATGTAGAATGAGCTGGTTAAGAAATGTTCAATATACTTTGTATTAGCATGTGTTCCCTAAAAATAACATGGAGATATTATAATTGCTACCTAATAATAGAGGGTCCCCTCCAAGTTATTTCAACTGTAGAGTTGCACTTACATTGTCCTACAAGTCATTCTGGAATTCATTTGAAGTTCCACCATGGGACTGAAGTTACTATGCTCATCTGTCCTAAACCAAATCGTTTTTTCAAGAAGATCATCTTTTCTAATCATGGAATGGTAAAAATGAAACCACTTACCACTTCATCTGTCAAATCAGATAAATCAACAGCAATGAATAGAGTGGTAATAGATGTCAAAGTCAGATTGCTCTCATTTCCAATGATTTATGCTCCCACCTATTTCTTGCATTAGCAACATGCCTTTTGTTTTTCAGACTATTTCCTATATGATGGTTCAGGCTCTGAGCATAGAGCCAACTATTCAGTCTCAGGATAGAACCTGAAGTTAACTGTTCCATGATAGTTAATACTATTATACAAGAAAGTCATTCTCAAAATGGCAAATTTGAGATGCATTATGGAGCCCAGCTGCGTTCACATTCTTATTTTACAAACGAGGAAACTGAAACCGAAGGAGGCTGAGAGATTTTTCCAAGGTAATTTTCTGGAGATACTCTTATTTAAAAAAAAAAATGTTTCTATCCTTGGAATTAAGATATGAACTTTGCAGTTAATTGAATTAGCCACATAACTTAGTTTTCCTATACATTGTCTGCTTCTATAAAATGGGAATAATATCCACCTTCTACTTTCCACACAATAATTTGATGAAAATAAACATTCCAAATGTACAAAAAGAATATAATAAAACAATATAATTATTGTTTGGGTTATTGATGAGGATCATTAATTGAGGTCATGTCTGCCTTAAGATGGCAGAATATTGGACAAAGCAAAGAGGACTAGTGTTAAGAAATAGAAGACGTATTATGTAAGAGAAGAATTTGTAAATTTGTAAGATCACAATACAGCCCTTAGGTTATAATTTGAATGACAGCAAAGGGATTTAGTGTCTTACCTAACACCTTAAATTGAGTTGTCACCTGAATTTGGGTGGGGGACTAATTGGGGAAAATTAGAAATTATGAATACCTTATGGCGCAATGCTTGGCTATCAACTACTTCACATTGTGTTTTGCTTATTGAAGTCTGTAAACCTTTTCTGAGTCTCTTATTTGAAAAAAAAAAAACTTTTAAAACAGATTGTTTCTTCCAGCCGTTATTTCTAGATATCAGACTTTTTGTGATTAATGGTGCACGTTTGTCCTAAGGTGAATCATTTGAACACACGACTATGGAATGAATTCTGTCTTAGAGTGATGAATTCTGATTGGCCTTGGCAGCTGTACATTTTAAAGGAATAGATTAATACGTATAAAACTATCTGGCTTAGCTGAAACTACTGTTAATGTTGTAAACTGTCAACTTTATCTTCTTGAAGCAAAAAAAAAATACAGTTTTTCTTCCCAACAAAGACTTTTATAAAAGCAATAAGGGGATGGCATGAAGTGTGCTTATCATGCTGTAATCACACCCCAGGGGGAATGAGAGGTGCGTCACTGCACCTCTGGCTTTGTAATGACCCAGGGGTGTGATTATCTTATGATAACCACACTCCCTGTCATGCCTTATTGCTTATATATTCCACATGTCATAATGAATCCTGAAGCACTTTCTAGGTCTCGTAGCAAAGGCAATGACTTTGAAGTACAGGAAGTTGCCAGATTTTTTAGGTACACATAAGATTAATATTGTATACATTAGGGAGAATTTTGAATGACTACTTTTAAGTGCCAGCCAAGCCAGGGGTATTGGGGAACTTTGGGCTTTGTGCCTTAAAAATAAATCTTACTTTGGCTACCTTTTAAAAAAGTTTTTATCCCCCTGCTCTAATTTTGATGACTGTTAAATTATTCTGTTTCTACAAGATACATTATCCTCCTCCAAAACCATCAGGGAAATAACATCTATGACATAATTTTCTTGTAGTTATTTGATATGATATTTTACTATAAAAATTTGAAAATGTTTAGCTCTCCAACACAAAAAACAATTTTATTTGATTTTAAGTGCCCACTATTCAAGAATTATAACCATTGTAGCTACAGATTTCTAGATTTTCAGGTGTAATATTTGAGGAAGGGGCATTGACGAAGCATTTTAATTTATTCCACATGATTAAGGGTCTTTACTTTTTCTTCTCAGATGTTAGAATTGCTACATTAGCTCAAGTTATAGTGTAGATTTTAAATTATTTGAAGATAACAATTTAGCATTGAGATTCTTTATTGCAACTGTTAATATATTCAAATTAAAATGAGTTGGGTTAATAGTAGAACTATAGGGAAGAAGAGAGATCAAGAGTAGAAGATTTCTAAATCTAGCATGAGGCTTTAATATAATAAGACAACAAGATAATAAACTAAGCAATTATTTTTGATGCAACTTGCATGATTATCATACCGCAAAATGAATCTGCACCTCAGGGAGAAGTTTCTAAGTAATTTTGTAACCTTCAAAATATACTGGAACCATCAACATTTAAGTCCTACTCTCTATTGCAGAGAAAAATCTACAACACTCTTTTTATCCTGTCATTGTAACCTAGGTGATGAAGATGGTGGCCTTTCAGTGTGACCACTGATGAGTTGATTCAATGTCTGTGTCAGCTTCAGGATCAACCATGTTAACCTTAGGTCACTTCAAGGAAAACTGTCTGTCCAAAGTGACGATTATTTAGCTGCCTACTGCATAAGCAGAGATTCTTCTGATTACCATAAAGGTCAAATATGCACATTTTGACTGGTGGTAATGAGTAGTTTTAAAGATGTTTTAGCCTTTTCTTCATCTTGCAATGTCACCAAGGCTTCTATTGTTATGCACCAAAGAATGTGCCTCTAATTGTACCATTTGCCCTATTGTAGCTTGTACATAGAGCCAGGAGTGTGATGTTACTTGTGATAACCGCCTACCACATGTCCTAATAATTATTAGCCTTCAATAAATTGCATAATAAGGTAACTTAAGTCTGGAAAAATCAAAGGTTCTTAAAGTTGAAAGCAATATTTAAGAGGCTCATGTATCAAATTCTAATAATAATGGAGAATAAAATAGGATATAAAAATACTTTTCAAGATTTTAAACCTTTTAAGAATTAGGAAGTATCTTAAAACCTCAAATAATAACATGTGTATATGTATACATATATGGCATATGTGCATATACATGCATACTCACATTTATAATATGCATTATATATGTTCATGTATGTTTATTTCATATTATTTAAAAGTTCACCATAAAAAGGTTTTCATCTCTTGATTTATCCCAAAATTAGTATTTATAACAAATTTTCTTATGAACAAATGACATAAATTGAAACTGCATATAGAAATTAATTTTTAGTGGATAACTGATAGTGGCATTTAACATTTATAAGAAATATTCAGTGTAGTTCCACATTTAACAGATACAAGCAATTAGTTCTTTAGGAATTTTCAAAAAGATCAGCTTTAAAATTGACAGGTTCAAAGGATTCAAATTGCCATTACCTATCCACCCACATGGAATAAATATGTAAAATGCTATTTGAAATATAAATCCCAACAAAACTCCAAAGTTTCTTGATAAATTCAGTAGAAATAAAACAATTCCAATTTTTTTCTTTGTATTTCTATGACTTTTTGGATTTTAATAAGGGCACTAACTAACCTTTTTGATATTCTCTATTTTAATAGCTGTCAAACTTTTCAAAATCCACTGCAGGTGAGTAAATACAATGGAAAAACCAAAAGTAGCTGGGGGAGACTAATTGGAATGTATGACAAATTAGATTGAAAACATAAAAATGTAGGCTAATGCTTCAAGTTTCCATTCTTTTTAGATATATTAAAATTTTTAAAGATGATGAAAATGTGTGAATATAATAATATAAGAAAAATGGATTCCATATAAGTACGAGGTCAAAAAGTGGACTTACTTTTGGCTGCTTTTGAACTTTCAGTCTTATCTCTCTAAGCTATGATAAGATCTCACACTGACGCTAGGGGTAGAGTGACTCCAAATTAAAACAGTAAAATTTAAATTTTAGTACCATTTGAAAAAATATTTGGCATTTCATATCATATAGCCTTATTGAATTCTTTTAAAAATGAGCAAATATTATATTATGGAAATAACAAGTAAATGTATTCAATAAATTAATGATTATAAATAGAACTTATCCAACATGTAAAATAAAAAAATTGGTAAACACTACAAATCAGAGCTGAGTTAATTGTTATGTGGATTGTCTGGACTTAAGAAAGTGATGGAGAACATGTTAATAATGCAGATTAAATTTAAGAGGTGCTATATTTAGCTGTTACATTGTGAATAGCCAAAAAGTTGAGGAAAAGTTATTTTAGTATTCAAAAACTATTATCTGATTCAGCAAAGTAATCATTCACGTTATTGACGAATGAGTAAAGTTGTGACTTAATGAACACATCTAGACAAATATGTGTTCTTTGTTTCACTTTTGTCTTATTAACATAAATGAAATTATCAACCAACATTGAAGTGGAGCTGCATCCATTCAACAATTGCAACCGTGATTTGTCTATGGATGCAATCATTTGATAAAAATTTTAAAAAATTCTGTGAAAATCAATTGGCTGTATAGAATTTACCAAAAAAGAGGAGTCTTATCTATTTCATTATTATTTGTAAATAATAAGGTCCAACACATCCTTTTTTAGTAAAATGTGTAATAAACTTATACAGGGTGTGTATGTATGTGCTAACACACACACATGCTTCCTCTGGGGGTGAGCCTGCCCACAATGGGTACCAGTTCTCCTCCTCTGCTCCCTCCTCTATACCCTGGATCTTACAGGCAAGGACTTTTACCTCATCCCACAGAAACAAAAGGTGGGGAGCCTGCCCATATATAAGGAACACTTTCTTCTCACTGCTATGTGTATTGTATAAAATATTGGAAGTATACAGGAGAAAGTAAAGATCACTTGAAATCCTATCATAATTAGATACCACCATTACTGTTTTGGTGATGATATTTTTCAAGCATCTCTTTCACGTACACACAATCATGACCATTTCATAAAAGTGGAAATACAACATGCATTCGCTTCTATTCTCAAAACATTCTTTTTTTAAAAGAGGTATAGCATTTTTTTTTCTTTTTAGCTTAACCCTCCTCTCAGTTACTTCACTCTCTTCTTTTCCCTTGCAACCCTGTGCATGCTTCATCCCTTATCTATGATCATATAATCATATCTAAGTATTTGCATATGGTCCTTCTATCTTTGATGGAAGTTGAACGAAGTTCAACGAACGAAGTTCACTGCCTAGCTTCTGAACAAATTGAGAAATACGACAAAAGAAGCAGCAAAGGGAAGACAACAATATAATGCAATTTATACAAGATTAAGTTAGAGGAGATAAAAGCCGAAGGGTCCTCTAACTGAGCTCCAGATTCAGGCTGACTTAACCACTCAGTAGCAGGCACTGTTCAGCTGGGCAGGTACATTTGGATTCGCACTTCTTTGGACTACTTAGTCACATCATTTAACCTTACTTATAGTCATTTGATCATTTTTGAAGTGTTTTTGTTGTGGTTTAAAATAACAATAAGTACTTATTACCTCTCAATTTTGGGGGTTCACAAATTTGGGAGTGACCTGGCCAGATGATTCTGGCCTGGGGGTCTCTCATGAAGTTGCAATTAGATGATGTTTGGGGTTAGGGTCACTCAAGGGTTTCTTCACTCACATGTCTGATGCCTGGCTGGGAAGGAATGCCAATGTCACACTGTGAGGTGGGATATATTAATATATTGTTGCAGCCATCATTGGAAATTACTATCTCCCACAACATGGTATATTTTTTCATTTGTTCTGTCCTTGTTTTATGGGCTTTAGCAGAATTTTATAGTTTCATTTTTATGGGTCCTGCACATTTCACACTAAATTTATTCTTGAATATTTTATAATTGTTGTTTCTATTGCAAATGGAATATTTTCCTTTTTTATCTCTATACTCTTTTTGCTAGTATAAAGAAAAGTTACTGATATTTTAATATTTTTCTTAATCTAGCCTCTTACCACATTTCCTCATAAATTCAAGTAGTTTTTAATAGAATCTGTTGGGTTGTCTTAGAAATTCAGTAATACTATTAGCAAAAAGAGACAATTCTCCAAAATGATAGTGATTAATTTTTCTCCACTAGTCTAGACAGGAAAATCTCTGAAGAGATGTTGAATAATAATAGATAGCAAGCATCTTGTTCTTGTTCCCTATTTTAAAATAAATGGCTTTGTATTATCAGATAGACTGATGCTTGCCATTGCTTTTGCTAAATAATCTTTATCAAATGTAATTAATTTTATTTCTGTTCTGCTTGAATTGCCTCACAACAGTGGCATTATCTGTATTTTACAAGTTAGAACTGTGAAGCATCTGGTCTTGATGTCTTTTTACATAATACGTTTTTAAACAGCTATTTTGATCTCTTCTGTGACACTTTTTTCAATTCCCTTCAGATTTTCAACTTTATTTGTAAAGTTATACTTCTTATTTATTTATTTATCTGCCCAATTGATTATTTTCTGAATCAGAGGTTCAGAGGGGTAGGTTAATCATACTCCTTTTTGCAATCAGCTACAAACCATCCCTTTTTTCTTGAACCCTTGGCTTTCTGCATTCTCTCTAACATTAGCAATGGCTTAATTCTTGATGATTTTGTTACCCCTGTAGATGATCCTCTCAGTGCTCTATCTTCTCAGTCCTGTTAACATTGAGGTCAGATCGTGTCACTCTTCACCTCGAAGCCATTCTGTGGATCTCCATTAACTCTCTGACTCTATCTCCTTTTACCCTTCCTTTCCTCTTTCCACTCCAGCCACCCTGGCCTTGTGGTTCTTCAAATGTGGCATCCTATTCCATCTTTAGTCGGAGAGCTTTAACCCAGATAGCCTCATGGTTTGCCACGGATCTCTTTCAAGTCTTGGCTAAAGTTCACCTGTTTTAGAGACACCCTCCATAAACACCCTATTTAAAACTACAGCTCCTTTCAGGAACTCTCTAACTTCTTTTTATTTTTGTCCATAGTACTTGTCACTGTCTGACATATTAGACACTTCTTCTTACTTATTTTGTTTATCTTCTTTCTTACTCAAAGAAGGGCAGAGGTTTTTACCATTTTTAATACTGTTTACCCAGAATGTTAAGGAAGATATAACTAAATTTTGTAGAAAAATTACATTATACACTATGATCATTGGCAATTTCTCCATATAGTTTCTCCAACACGGTGTCTTGAGGATAGCCAAACTTTTTACAAGGCAACTTAGATCTCCAAAGCTATGTGGGAAAGAGAAGGGGGAGAGAGAGAAAGATGGAAAGAATACATGAGAGAGCAGAGTAAGCCAGCACCCGGTAGGAGCTGTGTTACCTTTTAGGACCTAATGGTAAAAGTCAGAGTCACCAGCACCACAAGCTATTGGTCAAGGCAATCACAAATATTCATGCACTTTTTAAAAAATAAATAACTCGTATAAGAAAATTAAGTATTTTTATTTTTTTCTTTTTTCTTCAAGAGGATGGCTATAGCTTTATCTAATCTTCTGATCCTTAAACAAAACAACTTTTAGAACATTTATCCTTTCTACTATTTTATTGTTTATTTGTTTTTCCACTTTTATTTTTATTAATTCAAATCTCTTGCTTTTAGTTTATTTTTGTTCTTTTTATAATTTTTGAGATGAGATATAATCCCATTTATTTTTCATCTTTCTTTTTAACATGAAGATATTTAAAAATGTAAGCTTTTCTCTCTAGTTAGCTTTAGCAACATGACATAAGTTTTGGTAGGAAGTATTTTCTTTTCCATTTTATTTCTAAATTAAAAAAAATTAGTTTTCATGTCCTATTTGGACTAAGTATATTTTTAGAATAAAGCTCCTTATTTTCCAAGAAATCAAAATATATTAGTAATTTTTATAATATTTATTTTAATAAAAATTGAGTTTGATCAAAGTAAATGCCTTAAACATTATTGGTTTTGATCAGAGAAAATAAATAAATTTTCTATATTACAAAATTTAAGATTTTGTTTGTAATCAATTGCATAAGGTTTTGAAACTATTTCATGGACATTTAAAAATATATATTTTCTATTTGTATCTATTACTTTACTTAGTTCATATAATTCCTCTATATCATCGACTATTTTTAACATCCTGTTCTCCATGATTTTTAATAAGACTTGCTTTCCATATTTACAATCTTCATTTATTTTGGTGCCTTCATTTTTACATAATTCTCTTTCATTCTATTAGTGATTTAATCAGCTGTGGGACACACAGGCTGCTCGTGCCTCCCTCTCTCGGCAATGACAGCAGTCTCTGTCTTTTGGGGACACAAAAGTGCCCAGATTCCCAGCTCCTACCCTGGCCCAGGTGCAGCAGAGGTCATGGAGGTAGCTCAACCTGCTGTGTGCAGGGCTACCAGACTGGCTGTGGGCTGTGGCTAAAATGCTTCACTAAGTGAGGTACAGTTGTGCCTAGGGACTTTTCTCCAGAGAGGTTAGGCTCTTCCCAGAAAAGACAGGAAACTGGAGGACAGGACTGCTAACCCTGACCTCCCTCAGGAGAGGTAATAGCATTTGTGTTTGGGACATACAGAAGCACTTACTGAAGCTTTTTAGAGAGAAAACAGTGAGCCAAGCTCCCAGGAAGCTGGGGTATGGCAGATGCTCTGTCAGAGGCAGGGCAGCTGCTCCTGAGTGTCCTGGCTTAATCATCCCCTGTGGAACCCTTGCCGTTCGTGAGTGGAAGGAGACTTCCAGTCGCTGCTGCCTCAGCAGTAGTGGATGGAGGAGGGGAGTAGAAGGAGAAGGCCCTGAATGGTGGGGAGCATCTCCACTAGGAAGGACATAAACAACTTCAGATTACAAGTCTGGGGCTCTCTGGTGTGAGAGAGTGAGCATTCCACCTTCCTCTGTCAAAAGCATTTGTGGCACTTCCCAGTCCTCTTGGAGCAGCCCACCCTATGTGTCAGCACTCCAGGTATCCTGCTGCTCTCTTGTCTCTCAATTCTTTGGTGGTTGTCACAGTCCAAGCTGGTGCTGGGGAATGTTTGTGTGGGATTCAGTGACAAAGAGACTGAGAGGCTGACTTCTCTCTCATATAGAGGCACCCGACATGTGCTCAAGCAACATGGTGCCTGCCATCTAAGCTGAAGTCTATGGTGGGAGGAACCTACCCTACGTAGGCCACAGCCTGGTACTCTGCTTCCAAGAAGCTCTCCGTTCTTCATTGGCAGCAGCACCTGGTTTTGTCAGGGTAGAAGCATTCTCCCACAGATGGGGAGCTTGCAGGCTGCTACAGGTGTGACAGAGGAAAAGTAAACACTCTCACCTACCCGTTCTCTGAATCACTTGGGGGTCAGTCTCTGCCAAAATCTTGCTCTTTCTTATTCTATCCCATAACTTCTTCCCCTTGGGATCTCCAGTAAGGGTAAGTTCTGGCACATTTCCCTTGGTATTTCACCTAGGCTATGGTTTTCACATGAAACTTTTTCTTGTATTTAAGACGATCTGGTGACTGATGTCACTAGTTGGCATCTGGACCCCTCCCAACACATTCATTTACTTATGTGTACAATTTGAAAATCTATTCTCAAAGGGTTAGCGTGCTCTTCCAAGCCTTTTCATAGCTGTTACTTCCTATGGGCTCTTCCTATACCTGTATCCTCAGATTCCCCAAAGGAGGAAGGGTTTTAGACAGACGCTTCTTCTCAATGTCTTGTAGAAACCTCAGTGTGTCTTTTCCTGTTCCACAGGGCATCCATGTGCCCCGAGGGACAGCTGAATATAGCTGGCGAGTGAAATTGCCAGAGGAAGTGACAACAAATAGGTATAAATGTGATCCTCTAACCAAGCACTATGGGACAGGCTGCCTAGGCAAATTGATCAGTCTCATTTTGGGAATTTATGATGAGATGATAGCTGAGGTAGGTTGAGTCACAAGAAGGGCTACTAATTCCAGATGAATCCAACAAAGAACAGATGACCAGGTCATGAACCCGCCAATCTCCCAGTTCCTAAAGGTCTAAGATTTCCCTCAAACCTCTATATCACATCTCCCTTATATCATAAAGAAGTAAGCCCTAGATCCAGATGTTATGGTCTACAGGGGTATGTTTTCTACATTATATGGGAACTCTATGTGATAAAAGCTATATGCTGAACCCTTTTCATGATAAATGGTAGCTGATAGCATTTAGTAAAACTTCTCTTAAGATAATAGCCTGGCTTGCTGGCATGTTGCCAGCTGAAAAATCTCATTTCAAACATCAAAAGGAAAAGATTAACTATTTTCATACAAATCCTAATATCCCACTAAGGAAATGGATGCTTTAGATCAAAAAGGGCAAGTGTCTACTTGGAAAGGGAGAAAAAGTCTTATTAACATGTTTAAAATAACATCTCTGTTATATTTACTTTAAAACTAGTTAGAACATCATTGGAATACTATAGATTATAGTATTCCAATAATCTATAGTAATACTATAGATTATATTATAGTATAAATAGGATGTATATCCTATTTATTATACATAGAAGCAAAGATGGTTAGAGCTAAAAGAGATCATATAAATTATCTAGTCTAACCTCGGAGTTGAAATCTGAGATCCAAAGAGGTTCAGGTAACCTGCCATGGGTCACACATTGAGTATAGAATAAAACCAGACAATAACCCATTCTTGATTCTCACTCTGGTGCCTCCTCTCCTAACTCTTCATGTCCACAAATTCAGTGATTTCTTTTCCTTGAACATTTATGCATTCATCTGTAAGTATTGCAAGACACAATGCTTCATTGATCTTCCTTTTGCAGATTCAATTTCCTGCTTAAATTCTGGATCTAAAAGGAGCTTGCTCAAGGAATGACTGCTGGGCAAATTATATGATGATCTTAGTAATTTAGAAACATCATGCCAATATTAGACTTCTTAATTCTATTTTTTTTTAATTGCAGATATCTAGAGAATTCTCCATTCTGGTCAAGAAATTTTCATGGTAATGGTTTTGATTTTTAAAGAGACTTAAATGTTTCTTTTAGAAGGAAGACCTAGAAAATTCTTCCACTATTATTAATTCTCAGAAAATAATTTAATTGAACCTTACTGAAGCTAATTAAAAGGATAATTTCTCATTTTACGTTCTGGTCCCATGGACTTAATTCAACCAAAGAGGTGTATATATATATATATATATATATATATATATACTTTTTATTTTTTATTTTTTTAGAGGTAACTGTGCTCAAAGTCAGCATCAGGGGAACAAGATGAAAAATGCCCTCATATCTCTATTCTTCTTATCTCATGACAAAAGCATCTTGTACCAGTTTACTTTCTGAATAATTTTTGCCTTTCTCACGCATATTTTAATTATTTTATTTTTGATACTATTAAATATTTTTCTTATGAATTTTTTAAAAATCTTGGTTGTATATGTTATAATTATCCCATGTAATTCAGCAAACATTTGTTTACTTTTAGTTAACACTTTACAGGATCTCGCTTTCTAGCAGGCATTACTCTAAATGCTTCACAAAGATTAATGTAGGTATGCATTATCACATGCCTCCCCATTGTATAAATGAAAAAACTGCAGCATAGAAAGCTGACACCAACAATAAAACTCGGGTGTTCACTGCATAGATCCATACTCATAACACGGATTCTAGGAGTCATGCTTTAGGTTGTGTTGCTAAGGACACCAAGATGAAGAAACATTGTGCTCTGAAGAAACTTAGCTTACAATGTATTGTTGGTAGAGACAGATATATAAAAACAGCAGTGTTTGCTGTTATGATGATATATAAAATTGCTATAGGAAAAGAGAAAAAGGATTTCAGGGGAAGTGACACTAAAGTTGTGCCTTAAGAATGATGAGAATTTTATCTATGGAGAATGTTACTTAGGCAAAGGTAGGAAAAAACAAGAGCAACTACCAACCAATAGGAAAGCGCAAGATGTGTTCCTGGAAATCTATTGTCACTGGAAGCTGAAAAAAAAGTCATTAAAAAAAAAAAAACCAAAACCTGAAGCGTTAGAGTCAGATTAAAAATGACATTTAATGTGAGGACCAAAGTTCTAACTTTATTCTGGGGGGGATGTTTATCTTTTCTCACATATGAGAATGATATGATTACTTTTGAGTTTTAGACATGTGAATCTAGCAGTGATGTGGAGAATGGATTTGGGTGAGGAAAGACTGAGAGTCAGGCTACCAATTAAGGACAACCACAACTATCCAGGCACAAGAACATTAAGGCCTAAATAAGGATAATGCCAATGAGAATGAAACAAATGACAATAATAAAAAAAAAATAGGGAACATTGATGGATTTGCAGGACAAGATAATTGGATTAATTTTGGAAACAGTGAGTTTAACAGAAATATGTCCAATATATGGTTGCAAATATTGGCAAAAAAAAAAAGAGATTAGGGCTTGTGATACGAATTTAGGACTCATTAGGACTTATGGCAATTGCAGCTGTGGGCATGAGAAATGGGGGTGGGGATGAAGGTAGAGTCAAAAAATCAGTGAGAGAAGAGAATCTAGAAGAGGAAGTAGTAAAAAAAGAAAGGCAAGCATGGGAAAGAAGCATCTGAAATCCAATGAAATAAAAGTTTTAGAGAAGAAACAAGTGATTGGCCATCTTAAATGCAACAATGTTAGTAGAATGAGGACCATGACATTTGACAGTTATGAGGCCAATTAGCATAAAATTTGTGGCTTTAATTCTGTAGGTTTAATGTGGTTTGCTGAAAAATGACCCTCAAAAACGTCCACGTTCTAATTCCTGGCACGTAAGAATGTTACCTTATATGGCAAAAAGGATTTTGCAGATGTAATCAAATGAAGAATCTTGAGATGAGAGTGGCCTAGATTATTCAGGTGAGCCCAGTGATGTAATCACAACTGTCCTTATAAGAGAGAAGCAGATGGAGATACGCTACGGAAGAAGAAGGCAATGTTACAGCTGGAGCAGTGCTAAGCTGCTGGTTTAGGAGAGGAAGGGAACTTGAGCCAACGAATGCAAAGAATGCAATTCTAGAAGCTGAAAAAGGCAAGGGGATGACCTCCCCTCAGTGACTCCAGAGGGGAAAGCTGACTCTGTCTTTTACAAGTAGTCCTCTTCCTCACTGCAGCCTAGAGCCAACCAAAGTTGAGGGGAAGTGATAAAGCTTAATATTAGGCTGGACTGGACTTTTTAGTATCTGGGATCTGAAACTATGTGTTAGTACTCGAAAGTACTCAATATGTCTGCAATTTCATGGAGAAGTAGCCGATGAGATGGCCAGTGGTGAGAAAGAACAGCACTGGTCACATCTGCTTACTCCTGAATCCAAGCACTCATTCAATACACTACCTATGCTACAGATGATGTAATTCTGGCTCACCAAGAGTGAACAACAGCCTTCAGGTTGAAAGTTTAAAGGAAAGACGAAAATTGGTAGATGGCGAAAAATGATTAAGTCAGTGGAAATTAAAATTCTTGGAATAAATAGGTTAATAGAATGCCATTTTTAAAAAGTGGATATAATTCTTAAAAACAACCAAGTGCAAAATGAACATTATGTAAAATGCAAAATGTAAAACCCTGTATAGCAGGGGTCACAAACTTGAATATCTAGTAGAGGTTTAAGAGAAAAAAAACACGGGGTCTTATAGAGCTCTTGGTAGACTAGAGAGTGCATAACCTCTAAGGGGAACAGTGACAACCAGTCATTGCCAGGAGGAGATGGTGACACTGAGTTGTCATCAGATTCTCTAGTTCTTAAGAGGAGCAAAAATCAATCAATCAATAAATAAATAAATCTGAATTTTTATGGGAAGTCTTCTTAGGATTAATTATAGCTAACTGTATTAGCTTCCTATTCTTGCTGTAACAGTATAAAACAAATTTAATGACAATATATATTCATTCTCTTATAGTTCTGGAGGTCAGAAGTCTAAAATGGATATTGCTCCTTCTGGAGGCTATCACATGAGCAAATCTAGAATATTTATAAAAGCAACATAATAACATATAGAACATTTTCTCTCAATTGTCCTTTTAAGATTTTGTCAGGTCTTTTTGGTATTACAAAAAATGATAAAAATTATTTCTGACAACAAAATAACCATCCAGGACAAAGCAGACGGTCCTAAAAATAATGTCTGTGTAACTTGTGTCTTAGACACAAGTTTTGTCTAAAACAGAAGAAAAACCTTTTGTTCTCTAGTTAATTACCTCATTGTGTTATAGGTACATAATTCTCTCTGAAGAAACCAACCCATTTGAAGGGAAATCACAAAATATTATGGATTACATATCCAAATGATGCAAAAATATTAAAGATGTTGACTTCACATAACAAAGGGTCTGCATTAATATGAAAGAATTTAAGCTTAGGCAATCAGTGCTTCAGTAATGTTTTAATTTCTGCCCACATAAAAACCCTCTTTTGTTTGTAAATAAAAAGGGGAAATATTTCATTGTGGCATGTTCATCTGTTACTTGAACAATCAGTAGGGTCCTGCAGTTAATCACAGCATTTTCTAAGGGGATTTAAAGTTATAGTTGTACTCAGTTTTCTTGTATGCAGGTATAAAACATTTGCTTACCCAAACCAACTCATTCTCGTAGCTTTTGGTTTTGCTTCCAGCATGGACTAGCTCAGCATACAAAATATCAATATCCTACTAAGTTGTATTTCCAGAAAGGCCTATCTTCCGTATAGGTGTACAACTTATAACGGAAAAACTTGGAGATGCAAGAATGGATTAAAAAGCAAAATCTGTCTGCTTACAAAATATTCGTGGAAATATAATCTCCTATTTATTTAATTTGACCATACTATCATATATAAAATGGTGGGAGGGCATATCCCTTAACCTGATAGCTGAGAGCATTCCAGTTTTTTTCCTTGTAATGCTTGTGGTAGTCTCTTCCGAGAAGTGTGATTCAAAGCCATTCTGAGAGACTTGCATTCCTTAGCAGAACCTTCTGTACAGGGCCAGCTACTTCAGGGGTTAGGCGATTGGCTAAAAAAGGATTTTAAAACACACTATGATCCTCCTAAGATGACAGTTTCAGGAACTACTCTTGTGTATCAGGGAAATACAGGACCACACCTTTAGGAAGTGAACCATTTCTTGAAAATTGTCTATTTGACTCTTTAGAAAAGGTTGCATTTCCATCTACTTAATTGTGAGTGCCCTAAAACCATGCTTTTGTTATGAAGAATTATAAAGGAAAGCTTTTTTTCTCCAAAGAAAACAACAGTTTTAATGAGTGTAGCAACAATTCTTTTCTATTTCCCAGAGTGGAAGATATACTTTTAAACCAAAATGTCTTTACATTCAATATACCTGGGACTTTTGAGTGGGGATCATAACTTCCAGTCAAGAAGAAAAACGAGAAAGTAAGCATGTCAAAGGAAGCACATACATTGTTTCTATGTAAGTGTTTGTTAAAACATGCAGTGCTTAAGAAGATGATTAATTATTTTGGGGACATGTCTGAAAATGAATAAAACTGCAAGGGGATGTGATTTAATTAATTAACCACTGAAAACAAAATATAAAAAGATTTTAACTTTTTGCTGATGATATTTATTTCTAATCCAACCCTAAAAAGGAAGCACCCTCTGCTGGATTATGTAAGATATAACTGTGACCCAAAAGTGAAAAAAGAGTAAGAGTCTAGCTATAATCAGAGAGAGAAATTATTACTGTGTATTTACATGTGTCATGGTATTCACCACCTGATCTGGACCCCAAGAAAAACTTTTGGAGACTGAAAATATAGCATTTATTTTTTGCATTTTTTAGTATGGGAACTCAAAATTAGTGACTAGGATGTGTATGTAGGCATATATTTATAGGTTTAGGAAAGCTCATCTTAGCCCAGGTTACTTAAGACAACATATGAAATACACAGGCTAATATATATTGCAGTGATTAAGTATTTCAAACTCAAATTATACTCAATGGTCAAAGATTTCACTTTTTTATTTTTTAATTTTTCACCACCCCCACCCCCTGGTTAAAGATTTTAAAAGTTTCAAATTGATCTGCAAATTTTTCGGTATGTGGTGGCAAAATGCTAATTATTTTCCTGAGTATTAAAATTTAAAAACACTAAGTGAATATTCTACCAAATTATATTAGAAAACAATTTTCAATTACTTAAAAAACAATAGCTAAGCAAATATTATTCAAAGAATTTTTTTCTGTGTTATCACTCAGGTATTCCATCTGATATTTTTCCAGTTTACTGGCTTGTTAATTAGCATTTGCTATTGGTTGGAAGTATCTGTAAATGTATGGCACCTTATATCTTTGTTGAATGGATGAATAACTCAAATATATAAACACAAACAGACATCTCTAAAACATATATTTAAGTTAAAGCCTGGAAACAACCAGAGGCTGTTCTATGTCTTTGCAGCTTCTAATTTAAGCAGAACTTGCTATTGTCTGGCCTACTCAGATACCTTCAGCATATATACACAAAGAATCTACTCTCTGCTGATTACTTTCAATTTATTGAAGATTTTGGGTGTTAGAATATTCTAGTAATTTTACTGTAGTTGGAATTATCAGGATTCTTTAAAAATTTTTTTTCTAGGCTGGGCGCGGTGGCTCACGCCTGTAATCCTAGCACTCTGGGAGGCCGAAGCGGGTGGATTGCTCAAGGTCAGGAGTTCGAAACCAGCCTGAGCAAGAGCGAGACCCC
>CAUYRT010100735.1:0-14968 GCA_963574885.1 Lepilemur ruficaudatus | reverse complement strand
ATGGACAGGCACCACATGTACTCACCAGCCAATTGGTATTAGCTGATCAACACCTAAGTGGACACACAGGAACAACATTTATTGGGTGTCGGGCAGATGGGAGGGGGGAGGAAGGGATGGGTATATACATACATAATGAGTTCGATGTGCACCATCTGGGGGATGGTCAGGCTTAAGGCTCTGACTGGAGGGGGGAGGGGGGCAAGGGCAATGTACGTAAGAAAAATTTTTTAAATTTAAAAATAAAAAAATAAAAGAAAAAAAAAAACCAGGCATTTGGGAATTCCCAAAGGCCAATAACTCTTTGAATGGATTTTCTTTAGATATTTTTCGTGGTGGCTGGAGCAGAGGATGAGCCACAGAGGGAAGGGTTCCTGGTGGTGGTGTCCCCAACTTGCTTCATGCCTGTCCCTGCCTTAGAGCCACAAGGGTGGTGGTGGTGGTGGAGGAGTCTCAGCGGTTGACTGAACCATCTTTCTTAGAAGGGAGTTGCTGGATCACTTTGTTACCCAAGCATGCTTCATGAGGGATGTCATGGCCCAGGTGGATGCTTAAACTTACGCGAAGTGAGGTCTGCACCACAAAATCCCAGCCGTTCTATTTCTGGAACCAGCATGGAGAAGTTTAGGTTTCATAAAGTTTACCTCCATTAGAGTTAAAAGAATAACTGCCTCTTTATGTATGCTTGTGTGAAAGGCAAGAGAAAGGCCATGGATGTCATGATTTTTTGGGTTTAGGAAATTGTTGCTGGGGTGTGTGTTGTGGGGTGGGGGAGAATCTCTTTTAACCTTAGTGACTGTTTATCAGCACTTTGAGCTATTCAGTCAGGACTCTCATAACAGCTTTTAAAAGGGAAAACTACTTGTGGGCCTAGGATGTTATGCACAAAATTGGTTTTCTAATAATAATGAGGAAGAGATTCAGGCATACTATATATATATCTTGATAGAAGACACTGAAAATAGTAGAACCATGTGTTCAAGTCTGTTTGGGTTTCAGTTCTAAGCTAATGATGAGATGAGATGAAATGAAATGGAACTGGATGGCCACAAAACTCTTCTATCTGGATATCATCCTGGTCCTTCACTTTTCCTGCCTGTGTTTTATAAATGTACACCAGCAGAAGCATTTCTGCAAGACGCTGATAGCAGTTGTTTACTTTTCCACTGTTGCTTAAGGGGGATGGTGGGGTGGTAGGGTTTTTCTTTCATTTATGACCCAGGAAAAGTGGGGCTAAGACAGGTTGGCTTCACTCAGTCCATTCTGCTATAGCTAGCTTGTGAGAGTTAAGATGAATGTGCTGACTTCCCATGAAGGACCCCTTAATTACTTGCTGTATCTACTTTTCACAGTAATTTCATAGGGCTTTTATCTCTTGTTTGGACTCATAAAAATAACAGTAGTCTATGGTAGGCAAATACTTAATCCCTTTCACTGGTGAAATGAAGCTTGGGTTAAGGGACTTGATCAAAATGATACAGCTAATAGCACTACTGGCATGAGAGATAATAGTATCATGTTGGCTGATGCCGTAGATTTTATTGTTCCTATCTTGAGATATTGATATTAAAGTGTTTCGCGTAGATACCACTCTAAACGAACCAACTATTCTCTTGGTGGCCTTAATTTGTAACTTTTAGCATCTTGAGACTTTCTGAACGAGATCTGTTAGGTGCGAGGGAGTAGAGCTGTCTGTGCCTAAGGGTGGAAGAACTCTGCTGTCTTTCAGGGTGAGCACTCGAGACAGCCAGACCTACAGTTTGAGAAGAAGACTGGTATCTGGAGGTCATATTTAGCAGATAAGTGAGTTAATATTGATTCAATTATTTCAATTGTAATTGAACATTAAAAGAATTATTATAGTAACTTCCTGAATCTGTTTTATAGGAGAGTACCCATTTTTCAAGAATGTTTTTCTGGTAAGTTCTGAAGATTCTTAGATGCTAATTTAAAAATTACAGACAAGTGCGTTAATGTTGGTCTCTCTTTATCTTCGTGCAAATTCTTTAGAAAAGCATGGACGGTCCTCTTTCTTTTACTCCCACCTCTGCTAGACTTTCCTGTCAGTGCCTTTAGCATGAGTCTCAGCCACAAGTGCTACATTAGAATTACTCATGAAGGTTTTATTTCAAGAAGTTCCTATGGGCAAGCAGAGTGAGGGCTACCCATATTTTGGAAACAGGAAATCTGATACGTGTATGCTTCGCCTCTCTCCATTCTGTGAAGAACTGATTTGAAGGCTGCAATAGGACTTGGAGTCCTAAGTCCTGGACTTGTGTTCTGTTCTTGCTTTCTTGGTCAGCTTTTCTCATTTATAAAACAATGGAGATGATCCTGGTCTACACAGTTGTTAAATGCTTTCACGTGTTAAATCATTGGCCTATAGAGTCAGAAAACACTTGTACTAGCTTGTTACTTATGGAAAGCAAAGATTAAGAATATTCGGTTGTTTCTCAAACTTCCTTTTCTATGTTAAAATTATATTTTAGATTTAGTTAGGGAGGAATTAAGAGAAAGCCCCTTTTGCTGTGAAGAAAGCAGTCACAATGTATCATTCTCTGGTTTAATTTAGTTGGCTATTTTTACATTTATTGTAGTTAATTTTGTGTTACAGAGAGGTGGATGATGGGGGAAGCAATAAATCATGCTCATGTGCTTGGTTTTTGGTCATTAGTGTAAGGTTACCTCCCCCTTGGGAATGAGAAGTCTAATCCTTCCTGCACTGGTTGTGTGGTTGCTAATGAGTCTTGAAATGGCCCCCAGGTGAGCTGCATGAAGAGTCAGGAAAGGCAGAGCACCCACAGTCCTGGAAACTGATAATTCAGAAAAAGCTTTAGTTTCCAGTTTTGTTAAATGTCTGTATTTAGAAATTTGACTGTTCCTGCCTGCCTTAACCTCGTGATGACCCTATTCATATTCCTAGAAAGATCCTAGAAGTCATTGATAGTGACTCTGACTTCATAGAATCAATCACAGTGGCGTTTTTGCAGAGACTGGCCAGGCTGTTGGGCTCCCCACCCCAGCTGAGCCACATCCAGCCTGAGCTCTGAAAATTATCTTTGGATGGGTTTTATTTTATGTCTACATTTTTGCATTTGTTGGTGATTTATATTCCCTAAATGCTTTGCTTTCAAGCTACACGGGCATTTGTCTCACTCAGAAACTAGCGTCAGTGGGTGGCAAGGAGGAGGCTTGGCATCTAAGATTTCTGTGAGCTTTCTAGGAAACCCTAATATGCCCCAGAGTTTGAGGATTACCTATTTTAAATCCCTTTTACACGAGGGACTTTGAAAACTTCAGTGTTCATCAGAATCACTGGGTGGGGTGGTTGATAAAAATGCAGATTTCTAGACCCTAACCAATTCTTACTGAATCTGATTATCTACCGAGTGAGGCTGAAGAAATTATATTTAACAGCCACCACAGGTGATCCTTAAGCAGGCAGTAGCCTGACCTTGGAAATACTGTTTAGTGAATCTTAATGATTTGCACTTGGGTAGGTCTGTGATGCTTGCTTCAAAACAAATCTACTTGTAAATAACATGATTTTCATTTGTGGGTTATGTCTTGATATCTTGAATAGTTGGGATTAACTGTTGTGTTTTTAATGAATATAATGCTGAATTTACCTAAGAAATAATGTCTTTTCTCTCACACAATTTGTGCATCTTCAGAGCATCTGTATGTCATTAAATACTTTAGCATTATGAGTACCTGAGCATAATTTATTATTTGATGCTGAGGGTATTTGGGGAATTTGTAGTATGGTTCTTTAGGGCCCATCGTTGTAAAAATGAGTGTCTCATACTGTAGAGATTGGGAGTTGAGTTGTATGATCCAAGATGGTTGTGTCCCTTAGATTATGAAAGTTGTTTTTACAATTCAATAAAAATTCATCTCATATTTATAAGCTCTTAACCACACCCCTCTCCCAACCCTCCCCAGTATCTTAATATTTGAACTTTCTAGCCAGGGCCTGAATAAATGGGAATTTGCTCTATTATCAGAACTCCCACATATTGAATATTAATTTTTTTTAAATAAAAAACCCATTTGCTGTACGCAGCCTTAATTTAGAAACCTTTTGACCTGTAAACTAAATTTTGTCACCAAGGCTACCTGAAAGCAGTGTATACTGTTGCCAAAAGGCTTAGAATGTTTCTACCCTGCTCAGATTTGCAAAAAATGCATTAATAAGAAACCAAGCATTTTTCTTAGCGTTCTTCATTAAGTGATGTCTTGGGGGAATTGTGAAATATGCATTGTCTGCAAACTATCCTGGTGCACAAAGTCAAATGAACTGTGAAGGTGAGGGGTAAAAACATCCCTCTCACCTTTGTACTTTGTTCTTTGGGTATTAAAGAACATTGATCTACCAAGTGGCAAAGGGGATACTATTTGGCGGTTTAATTACAGCCAGTGAGTGTTATTGATGCTATCAATCAGCCAGACCCAGGGAAAAGGGCCTGGTGCCAGATCATTCAGTGTAATTAAATACCTCAGGACGGGATTCTCAAGGTGCTTCCGCAGATCGGAAGCAGGAGAACACTTTGTCTTGGAACAAAGATAAAGGGGGTTGTCCCTCTCTCCACTGCCCCCTCTTTAAATTTCTGCAGGAGTTCTGTAAATGACAATGATACCGTCTCTTTGTTGTGTACTGTGACAGTAGTCCATGTTTTCCTTAAAAGCCCTTTTACTTGTAGAATCTTTACAACTGTCACACAAAGGGCTTTAGGAATAAAGTAATTATTTTTTGTTAAAGCTGTTTGGGGGAATATATAGCTCAGGTGTCTTATAGATATTTGGAGAATGAAGGATCGTGTTTGAATGAGACTATTAGTGTTGCAAATCAGTTAATATAAAAAAAGCTTTCCCTGTGGTTATTCTCTAATGTCTAATCATGTAGAGAGAGAAATGTCTTGGTAGATTTAAAGTCATAAAACACTCAGTAATGTTTCAGGGGTTATCCCCTGATGTATTGAATACATTTTTCATAGCTGTATAACTAATGTCAGGTCCACAAAATATATGTAGGTAAAACTTCCTTTGGCTCTGTGGGGAGGGCTCTTAATAACACTCCTATTATCCTCCCCCCGCTTCCCCTTTATCAGATGTCTCTCACAAATTTCCATCTCAGCCTTTTAAATGCCATAGGCAATCCTAAATGTTTCCTGTTTTACTGCTTTTTTTTTTTTCAAATAGCTGGCACACAATTTCAACTGATTGAGGCTTACCAAAGACAGTCTACCCTTGAAAGAGAGTGAGTAGGTTTTGTAACTCTTTTATGTGTATATGTACGTGTACATGTGCCTATATATATTAGATCCCTGACAAATGGGTCACATCAGGCCCCAAAACACTAAATCCTGGGATATTATATGGTTTACTTAACAATCAAGGCATGGTTTGCAGATTTTGTTTTAAATTTAAAATAGGTGTTCTGAAGGGGGATTGTTGAAATAGAGTATCTTGTCCTTTGTTTAAAAGGAAGATTACTTGTTAGGAATTTTTATTTGGATGCTCGAAGAATAATTTTTTAAATTTAGTAAAAGTGATTATTTCATATTCAAGACTCCCATCCCCTTAAAACCTTATTATATTATATGGAACTGTAACAAGACTAGCAGTCAGGCTCCACATTTGTGGGGAAGATCATTAACTTTAAAAGTTATTCATGTCCATCATGTATGTGCTTCTTCCCCACCCCAAAGGGCAATGACAAGCAAATGTAAAATTTTTTAAAAAGTATTTAATTTGTAAGTTGCATTTGTTTTTCTAAGACTATATAATCTTGGCTATATACAGTCTTGGATAGGGAATGTCTGTGAGTAATTAGGTAAGTATTTAATTCTGCAAGCATTTTTAATGCCTGCTGTGTGCCAGTTAGCTTTGCTAAATGTTGAAACTGTGTAAAAATAAGAGGCAGTCTTGTCCTAGATGCCATTGTGTGGCAGGGAAGACAGCACTTACTTTATATGACCATTATTTGGACGTAAGATAAGTGAATGCAGAGTGCAATGAAAATGGATATGTCACTGGCTGTCTAGAGGCCTCTGCTATGATTTCAGAGGTGATAGTGTTTTCCAAGAGAGGTTTATCAGGTGGAGAAAGAAAAAGGGTTTTATACATGGAGGAGTGTCTCATCTAAAATAGCACAGAGGCCTTTACACGATGTATACCTTTTGGGAGAAGCTTATATCTGAAAACTATAAAGCATACTTATTCTGTCAAGTAATAATTTTAAAAAAAATATGGAAAGGAAAATTTCATTAAATGTAGTCTCATAGTTTACATTTATCCCCTTTTAGTGAAGACTTAATAAGAGGAACTGTAGGAATGAATTTTGGGTAGATTAATTCATTTATGCTTATAGAAACATATCTGCCTTGCTCTGCAAAGATCCATGGGTGACCTATGGGACTCATTTAAGGTATTTACAAATGGTACCAAGATGAAGTTTCTCTATGTAGTATTTAGTGTACGTGGAAGAGAGGGTCATTATATTTTCATTACTGTTTAGTAGATCAAAGATGACTTGGGTATCTGAACCAACATTGTTGCAAACAGATTTTTTCCTAGTTACAGAACAAAAGGATACTTATTGTAGATGGGTATAAATTAGCTTTTTTACTACCACACTGATTTTGACAGTTCCCCTTACCTAGGTTATGATGGGAAAACTGTCTTCGTGTTCTTCTTTGGTACATTTCTGTCAGATAATACTTCCCAACATTCAGATTGTCATTCCTCTGCTCATGAAGCTTCACCCTGACATTTAAGGGCTCTGGAATCTGCCCCTAACTCACTATTCCAATGTTATCAGTGTACTACAGAAATCTTTATTCTGGCTCAGCTGGGCTTTTCCTCCCTCAGTATGCAAATCTGATCTTCCATGCCTTGGGTCATTCTCTGTCTATGCAGCCTGATACCCCTGTCATTCACCAAGCTTTATTTGGCCATAAAAGCACTTACACATTCACTTTCTGTCCTGTTTGGTTGTCTTCTTTCTGAGGGCAAAGTGATCTTTGTCTTCAGAGCACCTCACAAAATGCTTACATTTTTGTTTATAACTTCTACATGAGGAAGTTCTATCTGTCACTTATAAGAAAGAACAGAGAACTACTCTATGTGCTCAAAGATGCAAAAAAGTCACAACTTAAGGGAAATTAAAAGTGGAATTTTCTGGAGATTTTTTTTTTTTCTTCTTCTTTTAAGTCATCCTTAACTTTGGGTAGGTGGTTCAAAACTCTTGTCACTTCCTGCTGGGTGTCACTATACATTGAAGATATGGTTGTATGAAGAATGTGTAAAGGACTTAATCTGCTTTTTCTTTTCTACAAAACATGAAGGTTTAATTAAAGATATCCCTTTATGTGAGATTCTCTACTTAATGTCCATTATCCTGTGTCTTCATCTATCATCTCTCTCTCTCTCTCTCTCTGACCTTAGATGAAGGAGTATGTGAAAGCTCTAGGATGTTTAATCTTCCAAAATTGGCTTGATGAGAATTTTTTCCACATTACCAACCAGTACTGGTTGACTTTTATTCTTAAACAGCTTCAGTTTACTTATGCCAGCCAGTGTATATTCTTTAGGTTTAATTTCCTAAATCAGCGTTTTAATCTGTTGATAAGGCCTTAGACATACTAGATATTCAAATACTACAGTCATAACTCAAGTATATTTTTGGTGATAAAGTCATGGCAGTTGTCTTGATGGTATGGCTTCTGTTGGAGATGTCGTCCGGTCAAGTTTCAGAATCTCTAAAGAAGAACTCTTAAGAAGCCATTAGTGGAGAGTGGCTTTCTAAGAATTGGATGAGTACATATATTTTTTATAAGCTGGTTTAACCTGCATTGTTTCCAGTGAAGCATAAGAAGCCAGATTGTTTGGGCAAATATCACAGTTTCCAATCATTGTGCCTGAGAGGTACTTCAGAAACAACTTCTGCACGAGCCATGGACTATATCCACTCAAGAGGTATTAGAGTACCTACTTGGTGGGTGGGACTGTAAGGTAGGCTTACACGTAAGACTTAGTCTCAACCCTCTAGGAGCTTAAAACCTAATAATATAAAAGCTTTGAACTGTAATACTCTTAACCTTGGGAGGAAGTTTTGAGGCAGTCTGGTGCTCTGGCAGTATTTAAGAAGCCTAAGTACTGTGATTTTTCTTTAAGTCTCCCTAACATCGCCTTTGTATATTTAATGAAAGTGTCTAACGTGAAAGTTTTCTAGTGCTACTTGCTAGTGTACCCTCCTCAGTATTTTTTTTTTAATATTGAATATTGGGAAGGCACATTGAACGTTAGGCAGCTGATTGCATAGTAATTTATAACCCATCCGACATGCAGAAACATACAACCTTAATCTGAAGTTAGGAGTTATTCTGTGATGTCCATTTATTATGTCTACTGTTTCCCTCCAAAATATATTGTTTCTTACATCACATCTTACTTTACTAGGTTTGAGCTTTAACAGGGCTCTACAGGAGAGAATGAGGAAATGGAGGGATTTAATATGTAATAGTTCGATGGGAGAAATGGAATTAAGTGGGGCTTTTCTGTCAGCTCATTTAAAGATGTTAGATGTTGGCTCTCGGTAGGACAGTAAGGCAGCCTTCTCCCCTCACACTTCAGCCGGGCACAGGCTTTCCAACACACTCACCTTCCATCATCTTACAAAATACCTGAAATATTCAAGAATTAGTTTTAATAATTACTATGAATTTGGAAGAAGCCTTATACATGTAATCTTTGCTTTTATGTTAAAGTGCATACATGGTGTGCCAAGTCTCCCTCTGTGTCTTATCTGTCCTCAAAAATAATAGTCATATTATTATGTTTGAGTTTTCTGTAAATTTGGGGATATTGGTGATAATACCAAATTCACAGACTTGTTGTGAGGATCAGTTGAATTGACATATGTAACATGTCCAGAACAGTGTCTGACATGTGGTAAAAACTTATTAAATCTGAGGGGCTATCATTATCTGTGTTGTTATGATGTATATGTAATATTACATATTATGATTAAAAATTATGGTTCTACAGCTTTGTGCTAATGGTTCTTTTATTCTGTTTAATACTTGTAAGGCCCCCATGAGGTGGGTACTATTATTAACATCAAATTACAAATAAAGAGAGGTTTCAAAGGACCTAAGGAAATTATTCTCTAGTTATTTGACTGGTAAGTGACAGAACCAAGACCTGGACCTGGCTCTGTGTGATTCTGTTCCCTGTGTTGTTATTCTCTCACTTTGGAGGGGTCTAGTTCAAACATTCAACTTTGGTCACTGGTTCATAGCATGCCCCGTTGTGGTCAGAACTTCACCAGGGATACTGCATTTTCTTCTGTTTTTTTTGTCAGATTTTTGGCCTAGTACTAAGCTAACTCATGTTTGCCTCAGTTCCAGCCTATTCATGTTACTTAATATTTCTAAAGATTATGTGGCCAAATATAGGCTTATTTCTCATTTTTAAAGTTAACAATAAGGGAGTTTTCTTAACCATTTATGGAAACTTCCTAATGGCAGAGAGGGTAGGAATAGACTCTTTGGTGGTGACAGCTGAAACTCCTATTTTCTAATACCATTTTAGTGTAATCACTTTCTAAAATTTTTTCTTTTTTTTCTTGAGACAGAGTCTCATTCTGTTGCCCAGACTAGAGTGAGTGCCGTGGCATCAGCCTAGCTCACAGCAACCTCAAACTCCTGAGCTCAAGCTGCCTCAGCCTCAGCCTCCCAAGTAGCTGGGACTACAGGCATGAACCACCATGCCTGGCTAATTTTTTCTATATGTTTTTAGTTGGCCAATTAATTTCTTTGTATTTTTAGTAGAGACGGGGTCTCGCTCTTGCTCAGGCTGGTTTCGAACTCCTGACCTTGAGCGATCCACCAGCCTCGGCCTCCCAGAGTGCTAGGATTACAGGTGTGAGCCACCACGCCCGGCCTACTTTCTAAAATTTGTATGGGTTAAGTGAAGGTATAAGACTGGAAATGGAATATGGAGTGACAGGTTCCTGGAATGACTGGCTTACCTCTACTGCCATGGTGGATTTGATTTATCCACCTACTCCTTATCCACTACTGTTGCTCTACTTGTACTTTATTTTTTTTTATTGTTTTTTTTTTTTACCTGTAGGGGTACTTAGCAATTTGAAAGGCATTTGTGACCTAAGTTGCATTTCAAGAATATTTACCATACACTCCAGTTGCCTTTTCCAGCACGAGATATCCTTGTTGAACCAACTGTGTACTTACAACTAAGGAGAAACAGGAATAAAAGGGCAAAAATGATCTACCAGCTATAATTTAATAAAAAGTAAAAATGTCAGGACAGCCTATTTAGACTCTCATTTAGTGATACGCATATATAAAACTGTTTAGATAGCATTTAGTAAACCTTTGCTCAGGGTAGTTTTTCAAAGGCTGAGTTTAAGATGTGTGCAAGTCTGCAGTTTATGATTAGTTAATAACCATCATACCTTGTTTTTCTGTGGATATTTGGTAGTTCTAATATTGTCTTTAGCAATGTCATGATTAGTTATTTTTAGGATGTTGCTTATTCTTAACTTCATCTTTAAATTGAAGCTAAGATCAATTGCATTGACTTATTTAATGATTTTGCACTAAGACTTGAAAATGATGTGAGGCCGGGAAGTCTCCCTAGTGTAAACATCTAGTTGCTATTTTCCTTTCTGTTAAATGGCATGTAGTTTTTAAAAATGACAGAAATACTTAATATCAAAAAGATTCTATTATAGGTACATTATTATTGGTGTAAAACACTAGTCTCAGGATTCTTAGTTTGATTTTTCTCTTTCTTCTTCCCCAACCCCATATAATTAGATTTTTCTCAAACATCTGAGTAATTCTCAGGCATTACTGGTAGAAGAAATATAGTAACTGTCCTATGAGAATGATTCATTTTGATGTTTCATATTTCCTTATGTGTATATAAGAAAATATTTTATTTTGCAAAGCTAAGGTTATTAACCTTCTTGTAGTATCTGTTCTGGTATCTCTTTGGAAATATCTGATCATTCTGATAACTGCCATTACATAAGAACATTTCACAATTTCAAAGACTGTTGTCGCAGATAATGGTATAGATGGAAAACCCTTGATGAATGCTATACTCAATTCTTTTGCTTTGTGTCTTTGGATAAGTCACTTTGCCTTTCTGTGCTTCAGCCCTGCCTCTTTTCTAAATATAAAGAAATTGGACTAAATGATCACTATTTTCTTTTTGCTCCAAAATTAAGACTTTACCCTTACTAGCAACATGTTATTCTGCCAGAGACTGTTGCCTTCAGGGACTTGAACCTCCATTTGAGAAATGAAACGTTATTTTAAAAATGTTTAATGGAATTTTCATTCTAGTCTATGCACAAAATACCCTAACCTGTGATTTTTGGTATATTGCAAAGTGGCTTCTCTTAACTTTTAAATAAGATTTCAAAAACAAATTCTCTCAAATTAGTATGTTATTACAAATCATCTTCATTACAATAAATGTGTCATAGATACCAGGGTGTACAAAGTAGTGTGATGACAAGGTTTCTTATTTGAATGGGTTATGTCAATCAGAAGACAGAATAACAGAAAAGTACACCTTGGATTGGTCCATTTTTAAGAAAACAAGGCATATAATGCATTGTGGGTTCAGGTAAGAGGTCCCTGACTCAGACTGTACTGGAGAGGATTGATGAGCACTGCGTTTAGGGACCAGGTGATGCCTGTGCAGAGTCTGAAATGACTGAAATTTAGGTGGGTGGAAGGAGCAGCTCATGTTAACATAGAGAAGTGAGAGAGCGGGAAGCTTTGGGAAGATACTGAAGGTTGTGTAAGCTTATATAGAAAACGTAGCCAGTGCCCTGAATGTATAAGAAACTAAGAAACTGAATATTAATCTTAAAGCATTAGGGAGCCCTTGAAGGGTTTTAAGCAGAGAGTAACATGATCAAATGTATTTCATAGTATCTCTGAACTTTGCACTTGAATTAAAGCAATCAGTATTTAGTCTTAAAACATTCAGTAAGTCCAGTCTGAATAAAATTTGGGGTTCCATATGTATTTTCCACTGATGTAGTTGTCTAAATTCTATATCTTGGAATAGTCATTAAAGGTAACTGCCCTAATAATACCTTTTATAAGCCTTCCTGTTAGATGTGATTATTTCTTTTCATTCTAACACCTCTGCTGGAGCTAATCTTTAATTTGTTATTATCTTCTAAGCCATACTTATTCTTTGACCCATTGTGAAATATGCCCTTCCTTACTGAAAATTTAATCTTGGTCTATGATATGCATATACCTTGATGTGTATTTGAAACCTGTTCCTGGTGGTAGGGTTTTGCATTTAGAAGCAGGATCAAAGTACATGTCTTCCTTTTGGGTGAATTTTGAAGTCTGTGGCCTGAATCGTGGTAGAGATCACATCGTTCTGTGTACTTTACTTCTAAGGTCTTTTGGAAGGTCCAGTGTATCCAGCTGTCTAGATAGTCATGATGCTCTCACAAGACCTTTGCTACTGACTACCAGAGCCAACTTTTATTTAGTGATAGTGTCGTTTTCCAGACGGTCCTATCAAGCAAGACTCCCTTTTCTTTTTTTTTTTTTGGACCAGCAATTAACTCAGTTTAAATAGGCATAACAGTGACCTTAGCCACTTCTTTCAGTTGGAGAGATTGAGTGAAGCTTTTCAAAAAAGTCTAAAGTGGCGAGTATCTAATTTTTAGGTTTAATGTTTGTAGTCCTGCATCAGTAATTGACAAGTGATAAAAGTTGTTCAATGGTGATCTTGTCAGTGGGTGATTTTTCACATGCTCTTAGTTTAAAAAAGAAGGAATTGCTTTGTTCATTTATGGACCTTATCACTTTACTCTGTTGATATTAATGTCCACTGTCACTGATATTTCCATTGATGAATCAGAGAAATGAGAGTAGTTGTGTGTTTGGACAAAAGTGTTTAAATGGACTTCTATTGAAAGTGATGTACTGGGATTGTAAACTTTACTATGTACTTGTAATAAATTACAAATTCTTATTCATAAGATATTTTCGTTCCTTTTAGTTCTGTGTATTTTGATTAACTTGTGTTTTGATAGCCCACTCTTAGTATTATGTGTTATTCATCTTTGCATGTTTAATGTATAATTAGTTTTAGCTGCTGATGAAGAAATGAGTTTTTAATTACAAGGAATATACTGTATTTCAAGCTATTCCATTTTTGAGACCTAATTACTTTGATAAATCTATTTTTATCTCTTTTTTGTCCAGTCTAATCTCATTTGTGAAGAACAATTTGAGAAGCCATTGGCTAGAGCATTTATTAGCCTGTTACTTCTAGCTGCCTCCCTTTCTCTCCTCTCATATATCTCAATATTACTTGTCTTTGTTTATTATATCACTTGTAGGATTGTGAGAAATTCTGGAATAAACCTGGGTTTTAAATTGCTATCTTTGGAGTAGATTGGTGTTCAGCGTTGTACTCCTTGTATCATCTTTAAATATTTAAATTGCAGACTCTCTGGCTGCCTCTTAAATTAGATCGTTCACTTAGTAGTTTTGACATTTCGTAACCTTGCTCCTCAGGCATTGAATATTCATCTGTTTAAATGGCAGTGAAAATCCAAACCCATGTATTAATCCAGTGAATGTAGATTAGAGAACAGCTTGCAGGTGGAGGAAGAAGCTATGTTGACCCCGGTAGGAAGTTATACTGGAAGTTCATTGTATTGAAGTATTTCTGATACAGAATTTGTCATTTAAAGCAAACCTTCCCTTGGGTCTTCTCCAAGGGAATTTAGTCTTGAAGAACTACAAAGATACTTAATCCTTTGAAGCTGAAGATTAGCCCTTGCATGGTTCTCTAGGTGAGTATTAAAGCAAAGTACCTGTACAAGCTCCAAATACACAGGGAAAAAAAAATGAGAATAGAGAAGGTTACTGATAATTGTCCTTACAAAATTTGGTCTTGAAACTGATTTGAATCTCCAAAGCTCAAGTCCTTATCCCCCAGCAAGCCTTCTTCCCACTTTGGTCTAAGTACATTTTCTATTTGTGATCCTTTGAGATGGAAGAAGAAGAAATGTTTTGTTTTCCTGGAAGGGAGGATGTTGATGACAGTGATATCTTTGATAAAGGAAGGAGGGAAAGGGAGCTGCTGTAATCCCAAGAAAGGAAGGGATGCGGGAGGAGGCAGGCAGTTACCTTTCCTTACATCTTTCTTTCCTGGAAGGGAGTGGGGGTGGCATTGCTTGTTTCTAAGAATTAGAATGTAAGAAAAACTAACTTCAAAATTCTTATGATGATGTGCAGTTTCTCTGGTTAATCTCAATTAGTGGCCACTAATTTTAGGAAGAGTTAACTTTTAAAAACTATTAATGAAAAGTGAAATAAAATAACTTTTGACTTAACTGTCATTTCTGGTGACATCCTCTTTTCTGTCTGTGCTCAGTTTGTGAGTTTAGGAAATAGCTGGGATTCATTTAATTTTTCCACACTCTTAGAACAAGTGAACTGAGAAGCTCCTTGCCCCACAGTGTGTGGTATTGTGGAAGGAAAACTGGATGAGAAGGCCAAGGACATGGAGTCAAAAGATTAGAGTTTGAATCCACAATTCAACACTAGTTGTGTATAACCTTAGTCATGTTATTTACCTTGTCTGTGCCTGTTTCCCCAGCTATAAAATGCTAATTTGAGTGGATTGTTAAAATCTGGTATTTGTTCACTATGGAATATTACTCAATTTTAAGAAATGACAGTGAATCAGCACCTCTTATATTATCCTGGATTAAGCTTGAGCCCATTATTCGAAGTGAGGTGACACAAGACCCGAAGAATGGGCCCCACTTGTACTCACCATCAAATTGGTATTGACTGATTAACACTATGGTGATCAAAGGGTTGGAGCGAACACTGGGGAATTGGGGGGTGGGGGGTAGACCCAAGTCTGAGCGACGTGG